>BQKN01018362.1:565-11941 GCA_022839385.1 Asparagus kiusianus | reverse complement strand
GTTCGGGCCGAGTTCCCCCAGGTGCGCTGGTTTCGTCGTTTTCCGTTATTTCCGGTTTTTGTCCGTTGTTCGGCTGTTTTGTTGATTTGTTGACTTGATTCCTGATTTGGCAGTAAAACCCAGTCGGTGTTTGAGTTCAAATCCGCCTTGTTGGATGACTCGTTGACTCCCCGAACCATTGACGTTGTTCACGTGCGGTTCGTTAGCTTCGTAGCCTCTTTAGTTCGTTTCGTCGCTCGAACGTCCGTTGATTTGTCGAATCATCATGCCGAGCTATGCTGAGGGACCTGTAGGCAATTTTATACGCCTACAGATACCCCCTCCAAAGCGTTTCAGCCTCATTCTTTTATAGAAGAGTCTGGAATGCTTTGGATATGATTGCCCCTACCCTTTGTCGGTGTAACGGGACCTGGAATGACCTTCGTTCTGTATTCCTTCATTCCTTCAGGCTATTCGGTGCTTTGTCGAATGTCTGTAAGGATTCCGGTACTGCATTTATTGTCTGACCGTTGTCGGAGTTTGAACTTAAAGTCGATTCCTGATTTTTTAATCTTTTAGCTTGTGCTGGTTGGTTCGACGTACAACTAACGCTCGATTGTTGGCGCAGAGTCTTCATTTGCGACGCGTTGTCCGGCGTCGTGTTATTGAGTTATCCTTAAGAATATTTTTAGAAGAATATTCTCCAGGAACTTCTCAATAAAAAATAGGGAATAGTTTATACTCGTATACCTTATTGGAGTATTCTTTTAGGTTCGAATAATCTGAACCGGCCCAAAAAATGTACCAGAAAGGCATTATTTGGGCTCAAACATCTTTCCAACTCTTCCAAATATGTGAGAGAGGGATTAAATAGGTGAGGAACTGAACCGTAGGTTGATCTGAAATCATTTTAATGCTTAATTCAACTCCAATTCGAATTCTGGTTCGAATTTGGCTCAAACTGGTTCGAAATTGGTCCAAACTGGTTCAATCTGACTCATTCTGGCTCAATCTGGTCTACTCTAGCTCATTCTGGCTCAATCTGGTCCACTCTGGCTTGGTCAGGTCCAGCCAGGTTCAATCTGGCTCAATTTGGCCCATTCAGACTCAATTCGGGCTCATTCTGACTCAGTCTGGTCCAATTTGGCTTGGTCTGGTCCAGCCCGGTCTGGTCTGGTTCAACCAGATCTGGTTCAAAGCTATAAAAGAGGGATTTTTCTCTTTTTTTTTTCTTCCTCCTCTCTAGGGCCGGCCGAAAATCTCCCCTCCCCTCTTGATTTTTTCTTCCGTCGAGCATCCGTTCTTCGCCAAAATTTGATCTTTGTCTTAGATCTAGTCTTCCTTTGGATCTTTGACTGAGAAACCTCCCCAAAAATTTCATCTTTAGAATTTTTTTTAGGCCCCTCGAGCGCGTGCTGAGAGTTTCCAAAAAGGTCTCATCTTCGTTGGATCTCGAGCCTTTCTTCAGGTAAATCTTCCACAATTATGATCTTTTTCATACTCAATTTTGATTTAGGCATTTGTAGGATCATATGTGAGGGTTGAGGGTGTGATTTGACGCCTCGAGCTTCTCTTTCAGGGGGTAGATCTGATAAAAAAGTGATCTTTTTTCTAGATCTGACCTCTTTTAACTTATTTTGCAGCTTGTCATGTCGCGTGCTTCGAGAGGTCGTTCCCCTGCTATGTCGGCTGATGGCGCGCCTCCCTCCTATGCTGGTGAGCTATTTTTGGCAGTATTTGGAAATTTATAAATTAGTCCCTATTTTCTTGTAAATTTACAAATTGGTCCTTTTTTACCCCACGTTGTTCTCCTTGGCGAGGCAATCGGGAAGAGCCTTGATTCTCGTTGGTGAGGATCGACGCTTTTGGCATATTTGGGAATTTTTGCAAATTAACCCCTCTTTTCTTGAAAATTTGCAAATTGGTCCATTTTTACCCCACGTTGTTCTCCTTGGCGAGGCAATCGGGAAGAGCCTTGATTCTCGTTGGTGAGAATCGACGCTTCAAAGATATGTTTTGCTTGGTCAAAACCATATCTCAAAATTAAAGGGGGCGATTTGACGCTACATTGCGCTTTATAAGGCAGGGATATGTTGTTGACATACCCTGTGTTGTAATTGCACAATGTGGCCAAATCGTCTCACCCTTTATAAGGCAATGACTCTATCTTAACTATTTGTAAGATGAGTTCAATTTCCTTTTATAATCGGGACTAACCAGTGTTTAACTGTTCACTTTGCAGTGGGATACCCTTCTGGATCATTCTCGTCCCACGCAGTCTGCGGGCGTCGTGGCGAGTATTACTCGATCTCCGACGATCCTTCTCCTATTCCAGCTACTCCTCAGTTTGCTTCGGGCACGTCGACTGAGGTTGCCCAGGTGGTGAGGGAAGGTAGTCATCGAGCCATTCGTCAGCTGATCACAGATGCGCCTTTTGTGAAGGATGCCAGCTCTACCCAGCCTCTTCGGAAGAGCGACTTCATGTTTGGCGATTCCGTCGATGACCCAGAAGCCGTATTCATTGACGCTGAGCAGTGGCTTCACAAGACCGGCAGTGGCTTCATATACTTGCCGGAGATTCCTCGGCATCGCTCATTGACTGAGCTCAGGCGTCAGGCCGTGACACGGGAGATGTCGTGGCGCTTGACGGAGGATCATGAGAGCGTCCATTGCGGCTATATCACCCATCAGGCAGCTCCTAGCTCGAGCAGGAGTCACATCACCGGATTACATCCCGGAGTGTTGGGACTAGATGCACCACCACGTAACGAGCTTCTCGCCACTGCTTTGACCTTGAGGAATCGCCTCGCTGCCCTAGGACGGGAGATGCCTGCGACTCGTCACAGGATTTATGGTTGGGTCCACTCTTCGGACAAGTCTTGGTGGAGTCGCATGACGACATACGTCTTGAGCCGATGGGGCGAGGAGTTGCGCGCTTGCGGTTTGTATGCAGCCGTTCGTGCCACCATGTATGGCTTGCCTGTCAGTTTGAGACATTTTTGTGCTTTGTTCGAGCTATATAATCCAGACTCGAACACTTTTCTGACCCGGCAGGGGGAGTTGGGCTTGGCTCTTCACGAGATGCACCGGATTTCTGGCTTACCCATGGGACAGATGTTATACCAGGAGTACTTTCCCTCTAATCGTGAATTGGACCAGTTGAAGGATCGTATGCCTGATCGCTATGAGACTCTATGGGATCTCACTTGTCATTATCACGTTGCTTTGGCACAGTCTGAGCCTTTAGCGAAAAGGACCAAGGCCTCTGTGAGTCTGAAGCAGTTTGCGAACTATTTATTCCAGAACCTGGAGAACAATTCTGGCGAGGTTATTTGTGAGTTGGCCCCACTTACTCCCTCAGAGGTGAACAGTTTGTTGAAGAAGATTGATGCTCACTCCTACACCACTAGCAGTCCTGAGGGTGGCTTCCCTGCGAAGACCAGATTCAGATCTTTCTTATGGCATGCGACCACTCCGATTCGGCCGATGACTCTTCTTGCCGGTTATCTCGCTATTTGGTTGAAGAAGTGTGTGGTTCCATACCAGTCTGGTGATGCATTGCCTTTAGAGGTGCTCTACTCGGCCGTTCAGCTTGCTTATAAGAAAGAGCTTTCACTTCTTCCAGTGATGGTAGCTGACATTCACCGAGGACTTCGACAGCTTTCCAGTGCCTTCACACGGAAGGAAACCGATTTGCCAGGTCAGATTCCCACTCTTAAGGTGGAGCTTCCGTACGCTTATCTGATGGCTTGGTTCGTCCTCCACCGCTCGGATATGATGTCGGTGCCGAACGCCACAGACCACTCTGTTCCCCTGCTACAGTTGCTTGAGAATGGCAGGTGGGAGGGCCGCGGATTTTCTGATGTCAGACAGCAGCTGCAGGTCCACAAGTGTTGGGCATTCTCCACTTGTTTTCCGCAGTTCTCCGGCCGATACGGCGAGTGCTTGATAGATGATGAGAGGCCGAGAGAGTATCGGACTCACTTGGACATTGGCTGCTTCAACTGGTTGGTGAACATCAGGCCTGGCTATCTGACTTTTCGGGTGAGGGATCAGTGCTTCATAGAGCCATATCTACCCTGCCGATTCGCTCGCCAGTTTGGCTATGATCAGCTCTACATCAGGAATCCTCGTCAGCAGCTTCGGACCCATAGTGGTTTGATCGACGGTCTCCGTGCATGGTTGTGGACCGTGACTGGCTGTACTGGTGCTAAGTTCAGCCTCCCGAGTATTGATCGGCAGTTGAACCTCACTTTCTTGAGCTGCACGTGGTTACTAGCAGCTAACAAGACTGTCCCCGTGAAGCCGATTGCAGAGATAGAGGCTGAGAAGGCTTCCCAGATTGATTCCCTTAGGATTCAGGAGAACGCTCGTGCACAGAGGGCGCGGAACAAGACTCGCCGAATTGATGAAGAGGGCCAGAGGACATTCCATTCCACAGACGAGGCTTCAGGCGGGGATCCCGAAGATTATGATGACTCTTCTGAACGAGGTTTGCGATTCAACTTTTCCCTTTATTTTCTAGAAATATTGAAACTGACTATGGTTTGATGTTTCAGGGACCACAGTTGATCATGATGGAGAGTTTCATCCTCCTCCTCAGGCGAGACCTTCGATCCCTACTGCTAGGCGGAAGAGATTAGCCCGTAAGCTGCGTGCAGCTTCCCGAGCTTCTGATATGGACTTGGCTGGCGATGATCCTGCCGGTGACGGAGGTACTATCCATCCTGTGAACCATTCTCTTGGTTATTCAGCACATTGATTTATACTTTTCCACCTCTATATAGGAGCGCGTGGGGAGAATGAGATGAGTCCCGATCCTATTCCCGTATCTCCTGATGAGTCTGACCCACCACCCCCTGTAGAGAGGCCTACAGGGGTTGCTGACATTAGAGAGGAGATCAATGTAGGACCCGATTCCATGAATCCAGGTACATCTAACACTGACACCGTATTTCTTTAGATAATACACGAATGAATTTGTGTATCTCCTAACTGTCCTCTACTTCTTGCTTCTTCAGATAATTTGCAGGAGGCGAATCCTGGGAATGAAGAGGCCGATGCACCCGTGAGAGGTAACTCATTTCCATTAGTTGTAGTCTCTTCACTTTTCTTTGGCACTGATATTCTTTTATGTCAGATTTCTCCATCGATGACTTCGACGAGGGAAGCTTGTTTGCGGACACTCCTATGATGCGCTACATATATAGCTCTCCTCAGATCGATGACCAGTTACCTGGGGATATGTTTTCTGAGCCCGCCTTCGTTGGAAATCCTGAGGATGGTTCCCTTGAAGGTATGTGCTTCTTTCTGAGTTACTTATAGGACTAACCAATCTTGACTAATGCAACTATAATGGAACGCCTCTGCGAATTCCGTTTTGAATCTGGCAGGAGCTTTTGTTGAGAAAGACCCTGTCGAGCCAGCTGTGAGACCAACTATACCAGTTGATGCACCTACAGCCGTCACACCTTCACTACCCCCAGCGGTTCAAGAGGAAGAAGGTATAAGTTAACTCATTGAAGAGTGTTATTCCTTTTTCTTATTAAGACTTTTGACGGACTTCTCCCCTTTTTTTTTGTATAGGGCGTTCTTCTCGTCTTCATGTCTTAGTGAAGGAGTTGTTATCCGACGACGATCCCGACAAGATCGTTATTTGTCTAGAAGTTCGCTCCTTCTTCTCCTTTGTGAAGGCTATGATTGGCAAGCTCTTCCACAGCGGACTTTCCCTTCACCAGTTCAAACCTTTCCTTAATTCCAGAATCAATTTGATAAGGGAGGTAGGATACCCAGATTTGGCGAAGGCCATAGTTGATGATCTCGACTGCTTAGAGCGTGAACTTCAGATGTTTCGTGAGCTTCGAGATACCGGTGCTTCTTCCTTCATTGCTACTGAGCTGGATACTCGCTTACAGTCACTGCGCGAGACTCAGCTTCTTGATGATCTCGAGGTTCAGGTGCAGCGAGACCGAGTAGCTCGAGTTGAGACTGGCCTGGCTACCAGGTTATCTTCACTTGCCGAGCTCGATTCTTCTCTCACTTCCTGTGCGGCCGAGATAGACCAGCTCAGAAGAGCACTCCGTGAAAAGGAGGAGACTTTTGATGTTCTTCAGATGACGAAGACACATGACCAGCAGACCTGTACGGCTTTGTCTGATGAGTTGAAGTCCTTGAAGCAGAAGCTATCCGAGACAGAAGAGACTGCCGCGAAGACTTCGGCCGCCACTGAGGAGTCCATTAGGGCTGAGCTTAGCCAAGCTTATGATGATAAGCTGTCTAAGTTCAGTCAGCAGATTTTTAGCCACGGGATTGATGTTTGATTTTGTTTACTGAGTGATTTGACTTTTGACTCTTTTAGTGAATTCCCTTTTTATCTTTATTATGATTCGTCATTCCATTTGAAATGATTGACCACAATACTCATAGGATTTTTGGCAAACCCTCAGCCATCAACGGGTTTGGTTAGCCTTTACCGACTACCGTTTGAGTCGGGCTAGCACGCGATTTGTTTAAATCCGCTCGCATGTAACGTTATGCTCAGAGATTGAATTCTCTGAGACTTTGTGCTATGATATCGAATACATAGACTTCGCCATTGTTACGGGAATAGGCTACCCGGCGACACGTGTGAGGTGTTGGCTTTAGGATTTTTGGCCAACCCCCAGCCTCTAATGGATTTGATTAGCCTTTACCGACTACCGTTTGAGTCGGACTAGCGTGCGGATTGTCTAAATCCGTTCCGCACGTGACGTTAAGCTAAAAGAGTTAACTCTTTTAGTGCTACGGTATTAAATACGTAGACTTCGTCTTTCTCCTGTGAAAAGACTAAACAGCAACGTGTATGAGACGTTGACTTAGGATTTTTGGCAAACCCTCAGCCTTCAACGGATTTGGTGTGCTCTTACCGACTACCGTTTGAGTCGGGCTTACATGCGGATTGTTTTAATCCGTTCCGCATGTGACGTTGCGCTAAAGGAATGAACTCCCTTAGACTTTGTGCTACAACTTTGAATATGTAGGCCTTGCCATTGTTATGGGAATAGGCTACCCAGCAACGTGTATTAGACGTTGGCTTATCCCTACTTAGGCTTTAGGACAAAGGACCCCAGAGTCAGGCTCTGGTATCTTTTTCTACGGATAAAGACCAAACCGGCGACGCGTGTTAGGCGTCGACATATCCCTTCTTAGGATTCAGGATAAAATTCCCCATGCGTGTGAGGCATGGATTTCGGTGTTATTAATAACAACCTGCCACAATGTTGAATAGGCGGACGAGTGTTCTTTTTAACGGTTAAGAACTAACCGGCCGCGCGTGTTAGGCGCGGACTTATCCTTACTTAGGTTTCAGGATAAAGTACCCCAGAATCGAACTCTGGTGTTTTTTTCAATCGGAAAAAGACTAAACCGGCAGCGCGTGTTAGGCGCAGACTTATCCCTGCTTAGGTTTCGGGATAAAATACCTAGGATGAATCCTAAATCGGTAAACTTTGGAAAAAGAGTTGGTGTGGGGAGGGAAGAATTTTATATTCTATTCCCCAAACAAGGAAGGAAGAATTTTATATTCTATTCCTTGATTCTAGAAAGGAAGAATTTTATATTCTATTTCCAGTGCAAGAAGGAAACTAGAAGTGGGATCTCCACTCCGAGAATCTGGAAGATACTGACAAACTTTCCTTTTATAGGATTGGTTATCAGATCGAAAGATGAGTTCTTCGTTTATCGAAGAGAAATTTCAACTTCAGTTACAACCATAAAAAGGTTGAACCTAAGAGAAAAGAAATGGAGTTCTTTCGTTCATCGAAAGGGGACTCCGAACTGAGAGTGAACCTTTTTGGTGGACTCACTGTCAATCGAAATTGATCAGCGAGGGATTTTGGTGGTAAAAATAAAATTGGGTTATCCTCTAGAATATTAAGTGTAATATTCTTCAAGGAACTTCCTGATAAATGAGTTGTCCTGAACGTACTAGGGATAGTACTTTTTCAAAAACTTCCCATTTATTGGCATTAATTGCCTGCTACCCTCTAAAGAAATTAAGCGGTAAGCACCGTTCGAATAGACTGTATCTATTACAAACGGTCCTTCCCACTTAGGTTCGAATTTACCTTTCTTCTTAGAGGTGAAGATTATTGGTCGGCGAGCAGCGAGGACTAGATCTCCTTCCTTGAAGCTTCTTTGGCGAACCCTTTTGTCAAAAGCCCTGGATATCCTAGCCTGGTAGAACTCGATGTGTTGTTGAGCTTCCAAGCGCTTTTCGTCCAGCCTTTCGAGTTCCTCAAGACGTTTTTGATGATGTTCTTCGGTCGTCATCTCCGTTGCGAGAGCGATCCGAAGAGAGGGGATTTGAATCTCCAACGGTAGCACAGCTTCGCATCCGTAGACCAACGAATATGGAGTAGCTCCCGTAGGTGTGCGTATGGTAGTACGATAAGCCCAGAGCGCTTCGCCGAGTTTATCGTCCCAATCCCGTTTGTTGGTTTTCACGAGTTTTGATAAGATCTTGATGATCGTCTTGTTGAAAGCCTCAGCTAATCCGTTAGCGGCAGGGTAATAAGGTGTTGACGAAACATCTTGGATCTTGAACTTGTCACAGAACCGGATGAAGGCGTTGCTTATGAATTGCGGACCGTTGTCATGAATGATCCGCCTCGGCACGCCATGTCGGTATATGACGTGATGCTTGATGAAGTTGATGACGTTGTTCGTCTTTACTTCTTTAAGCGGAATGGCTCCAGCCCACTTTGAAAAGTAGTCGGTGATAGCGAGGATGAATCGATCACCTTTTACTGAAGGAGGAAAGATAGGACCGACAATGTCCATACCCCATGTCTCGAATGGCCAGGACGTGGTTGACGCGTGTAACCGCTCCGGTGGTTGGTGCATATAGTTTGCATGTACTTGACAAGCGTGACATTCTCGAGCGTACTTAATCGCGTCACGAACCATTGTTGGCTAGAAATATCCCATTCTTCTGATTCGATCATACAGCTTGGGACCAGGCTGATGCGCACCGCATTCTCCTTCATGTGCTTCCTTAAGAACTTCTTTTGCTTCTTCATTCGAAAGGCATCGGAGAAGCAGGTCATCGTACCCCCGGCGATACAGCGTACGGGTCTCGGTATTGTAAAAGAACCATGGTGCTCTTCGGCGGATAGATTCTTTTTCTTTTGCATCCTCTGGTAAAATGCCGTATTGGACGTAGTCAATAATGGGAAAGCGCCAATCTCGGGACTCGGACCCGATTTGGGTTGAGTTCACCTCTTTGGCGTTTACGTTTCTATCTTCCTCCTCTTTAATATCCATATCGTATATGGGTACGCAGAGTTGGTGTGATCTTACTGTGACTAGCAGTTCAGTTTCGGGCGGTTGCGCGAGTGATACTGCTAGTGCTGCCAGTGCATCTGCATAAGCGTTTTGAAGACGCGGGATGTATTCAATGTAAAATTCTTCAAAAGAATCTGCCACTCTGACGGCCTCTTGGTGGTATGGAATCAAGTCTGGGTTCCTGACTACATACTCCCCACGAACTTGGTTGACAATTAGTTGAGAATCCCCAAAGGCTTCGAGATATTCGACCCCCAGCTCCTTGGCGAAACTGAGTCCTATGAGGAGTGCGTTATACTCGGCTACGTTGTTAGAGCATGGACTCGTCAGCGAATAAGCTCGAGGCATCACGTGCTTCCCTGGGGAAACTAAGACAACTCCAACTCCAGAAGTGACCTTAGGACATCCCGGAGTTACTGCTTTATTGACCGCTCTCGAGGCACCATCAAAATATAACTGCCATACTTGTTGGTGTGACGTGGTATTAACCTCGTGGGTTTCATCTGGCAAGTCATCGTATACTTCCACCGTATCTGTTGTCGGGCTTGCCGCCAAGAGATCACAAATCGCCTGTCCTTTGACCGACTTCTGCTGTTTGAAGTGTAGATCATACTGGGACAAAAGAAGGGCCCACTTTGCCAACCGCCAATTCATCGAACCTGGTTGAGTCATGAATACCCGTACCGGATTAACATTAGCGATGACGTAAATCGTCTGGCCAACTAAGTAATGTCGCATCTTCTGTACCGCAAACACCAATGCGAGACATTCTTTCTCGATCATCGGGTATCGAGACTCGGCGCCTATCAAGGTCCGACTTAGATAATAGACTGCCTGTTTGTGACCATTATCATCATCTTGTGCTAATAAAGCACTTATCGAATGGTTCATCGCCTTGATATAAATCAAGAACGGTTTACCTGATTTTGGTGCAACAAGAACAGGTGGATTTATCAGATATGCCTTGATATCTTCGAATGCCTTTTGGCAAGCATCGTCCCAAATAAACGATACGCCTTTCTTGTTTAGCTTCGAAAATGGTTGGCACTTCCCGGAAAGATTTGAAATGAATCTCCGGATATACGCCAAACGCCCTTGCAATCCTCTGAGTTCCCTTAGGTTCTTCGGGGGTTGCAATTCATTTATCGCTTTTACCTTGTCTGGGTCGATATGTATACCCTTGGTGGTAACGACGAATCCAAGGAATTTTCCGCTGGACATTCCGAGGAAGGATTTTGTGGGATTCATCTTCAATTGATGACTCCGCATGAGATCAAACATTGTCCTCAAGTCCTTGATGTGATCTTCTTTGCTGCGGCTTTTCACCACCAAATCATCAACGTAGCATTCAACTGTTTTCCTGAGGTGTTTCTGGAAGATCTTAGTCATTGCTCGTTGGTACGTGGCACCTGCATTCTTCAGACCAAACGGCATCACCGTGTAGCAGAAGATACCGAGGGGCGTTCTGAATGCCGTATGCTTTTCGTCATCCGGGTGCATCTTGATTTGATTGTACCCCGAAAAGCCGTCCATAAAGGACATTCTTTCGAATCCACATGTATTGTCAATAATGACATCTGTGATCGGGAGGGGAAAATCATCTTTTGGACATGCTTCGTTCAGATTCCTGAAGTCGATGCAAATCCTGATCTTGCCATTTTTCTTCATGACTGGAACGATGTTGGCTAACCAGTCTGGATGTTGTTCTTCCCGAATAAATCCTGAGTCGATCAACTTTTTAACTTCAGCCTCGATGGCTTCCATGATCTGCGGACGAAACCGACTTTGCTGTTGCTTGACAGGTCTGGCATCCGGCTTGATGTCGAGGCGGTGTATTGCCACATTGGGATCGAGCCCTGGCATGTCTTCGTAGTTCCAGGCGAAGACGTCGATATACTCTCTGATCAAGGCAATTAATTCCTCCTTTTCATCTGATGGGAGACTACCACTGATGAATATGGGCTTTGGATTGGCTTCATCACCCATATTGATTTGGACTACCTCGTCTTCGGTGGGTGGCTCTCTCTGTTCGAACCTATCACCATATTGCATGTTCAGGTGATGAACCCATGG
>BQKN01018336.1:79-10369 GCA_022839385.1 Asparagus kiusianus | reverse complement strand
GAGGACAATGGGGGCGGAGTTGGAAGTCAGTCGAGTTACGATTCGCAATTTTTTTTTTTTTTGGATTTTTTTAATTTGTTTTATTTAGGGTTAAGTTCCAGCAAACCCCAAAGTGATTTGAGATACCCCAAAGTGTAAGGGTCCACTTGAGATAAACAAATTACCGGGGGTTATCGTAAAGTACTCCCAAGTTTTTGGGGTTAGGTCCAAATTAAACCTTTTATTTAAGGACCTGTTTGGATTTATAGGGGGTGAAGGGAAGTTTAAGAGCCTGTTTGGATTTGTAGGGGGTGAAGGGAAGTTAAGGGAAACTGGGTGAAGGGACTAGGTGAGAGAATGGAAGGGAAGGGAAGGGAGTTCCATTCCCCTTGGTTACACCCAAATTTGGGGGGTAACAAATTTTAATACTATTAGGGGGTGAACCAAGGGGAACTAGAGTGAATAACTTCACCTCCTAAATGTTCCCAAACAAGGTGAATGGAGGTGAATGGTTCTCCTAACTTCCCTTCACCCTTATTCCCCTCAATCCAAACAAGCCCTAAGGGAAACTGAGTGAAGGGAAGGGAAGTGAAGGGAGTTCCCTTCCCCTTGGTTACACTCCAATTTGGGGGGTAACAAATTTTATACTATTAGGGGGTGAACCAAGGGGAACTAGGGTGAATTAACTTCACCTCCTAAGTGTTCCCAAACAAGGTGAATAGAGATGAATGGTTCTCCTAACTTCCCTTCACCCTCATTCCCCTCAATCCAAACAAGGCCTAAGAAAGATGGAGGTTGAAACCCGAAATAGGCCGCTGTGGACCCAGTGATTGGGTTAGTTGGTTTGGGCCGTTGGGGTAATGGGTTTTATGGGTCTAAAGGATAGTGGCGTGCATCAGACAGTGAGCACGTGTCTCACATTTTATTGTCCTTTCTGTTTCTTACAAATTTTCGTTTAAAGTTTATTTGAGGACAAATTTTTAAAAGCACCTTTTTTTTTTAATTTTTTATAGCAAAACCGAGCACATGAGAAAATAATCTGCAAAACTGACCTTTTTCTTCGAAAAAGGGTCGGTTTTGCAGTCGTGATGTTTTTCGAGCTACACGGGATTGCTAGTCCCGTGTAGTTCGGCCAGCAATTGAAATGCACGGGACTAGCAGTCCCGTGCATTTGATTTTTCTTTTGAATAGTCTCTGCTTAAAACTCGAGACTAATAGTTCCGAGTTTTAAGCAGAGACTTTTTGGGACACAAAACCAATTGCACGGGACTGTCAGTCTCGTGCTTTTCGGGGACACAACGAAATGCACTGGACTAGCAGTCACGTGCATTTCCTGTGCACAAACCTACACATGTTTTTGTTGCTCTGTTCCTTTTCTTGTCAATTTCCAGTATAAACTCATATATCAAATCTAAAAATCATAAATTACACCATTGTATTTCCTCTCAATTCCTTGTATAAACTCATATATCAAATCTAAAAATCATAAATTACACGACAAACTCATTTACAAATTCAACAAACCACACTACAAACTCATTTACAAATCCAACAAATCACGCCACAAACCCACTTACAAATCCAACAAATCACGCCAAAAACCATCTCACGTTCCGAAATAGGTTTGTAATGTACATACTAAAATAGGATTGTAATGTATATAACAATAATGATTAGTTTACATACATCCAAGAACTCTTCTCCTCCTCCTTTGTCTTCGGCCTCCTCCATCCCGGCCTTCGACAAGTTCGTGATCCGGTTGCGTTTGTGGTTGTGACGGTCCAGCTCCGTCGTCAACACGTTGGGAAGGCTCAGCGTCATTGTCATTTCTGCGTCGTCCTCGTCTTTGTTGTGGTTGACGCGTATATACGAATTGCGTTACCTCTCGTCCATCATGAAGGTCTTCGTGAGTTTGGTGTAAGGCTTGGTGAAGCCTCCGTATTATTGACTGATATATTGATGCATATTCCTGTTCTTCGGGATATGTACCTGCGAGGGATAATTCAAAAAATCCGAAATGCAAAATTTACTTTAAATTTCAAATTACATAATGTAAACTTCATATTCAATTCTATATTACCTGCTCGAGCCAATTATATGTCACGATTTGTAATGGTTTGAACATCATCTATTATTGATGCCTGTAAATTTTTCAGAAAACACAAGTTAACAATATTGAGAAATACCAATAAAAATGGACTTAAAACAAAATTTGAAAATACTTACTAATTCTCTCTCATCTATACCCCGAGGCACATATCCTTTTTGTAACTCAACCGTGTTGGCCTTCTTGTTTTGATAATGTTTAATAAACAATTTACTTCTAATGTTGTTTGTCTAGTGTTTGTGTTTTCGTATTTATTCTAGGCAAACAACAAGTTGGAGGTTGGATGGATTGCGCCATAACGATCATATCAAATGGAGGTTGGTGGAATAGTGGTTGAAGACTTACAATTCAAATTAAAGATTCAAGTTCAAGCTTCATCCGTGAATGTACCAAGATAGAGCTTCGTTAAAGATCACAAGCTTGGGTATATTTAGTTTAGGTTTATATTATGTGTGTTAGTACTTTAAGCTCAATCATATACACACATACACGTTTTGGTTTTGTATATATATAGTTATATATATACATATATGTTTTAGTTTGATAGGTTTTAAGTTTTACTATGAAACAATTGAATACAATTGGAAAATATATTTTTATTTCATACTTACATGCATTTATATGATTTCATCAATATCAATTTTATTTAGTTCCATAAAATCATGTTTTAGTGTATTATATGTGTATTTTGATAAAATACTATATTTATTGTTTATAGACTTTATAACAATAGTTTACATCTTCTATTGAGTCTACAAAATCATTTTGTATTGTTTTAAAACATGGTTTAGCCAAAATGTCAAAACTCATATGTTTACATTTTCATGTTTTGGACTATTTTGTAAAATAATGATATTTTTTATTTGGGAGGTCCTTTTTGAAAACAAGTCTTTGTAGCATGTTTATTATCATGTCTACAATCATTCCCTAAAGTTTTATATTTTTTAGAATTTATTTGATATTTTTAAACAGGGTTTTAAAATCAGAAAATCAACTTTCAAACCTGTTTTCTCATATGTCAGTTTACGGTCGACCGTCACGGTCAATCGCGCCTTTGATTTTCCCTGCGGATCCATCAGCAGTTTTCACGGTCGACCGCCACGGTCGATCGTCAGCTCAAAAATTCCCACGGTCGATCGCCACGGTCGACCGTCAAAGTTTCTGGAATTTTCTGAGCCTCGAAAGTGGCTCGCGGTCGACCGCGAGATTTTCACGGTCGACCACTATTTACTCCAATGGTCATTTTTGTACAGAATCTAATTTTCGATTCTGTGGGTTTTTTGGTCTTTTGTTTGGGGTTTTTGGCTGAGGTTTTGGGAGGCTATAAATACCCCCTTGCCCTCATCTTGCATAGTAACCTAAGAGAATGTTTTAAAAGAGTTTAACAAGGGTTTAAACTTGTTTAATATTTGTTTAAAAGAGTGTTTAAGAAGCTTTTAAGCAATTAAGAGTTTTGGGTTTGTGAAATCAATTTCACAAGAGCTTGAGGAGATCCTATTGGTGCTTGAGCTTCCAACCATCTTCCCTTAATCTCTTGATCCATTGAGAAGTTTTCTAAACTCTATTTCTAGCTTTATATCTATTTGTTTGTTTATCATTTTATTAAAGCTAGTTTTATATTGAGTTTAGATTTGATTTATCTCATTGTTACACACACCCACATTGAGCTTTTAGTATTTACATACATAGTATATTGGGGTCGTGAGAGATTGTAACAATTGAGTTGTGCTTAATTGAGTTCTCATTCATGTTAGAGAACAATTTATTGTAGTTACATTGTCAGTGTTGTAAAGTTTTCGATGAGCTAGAAAACCGAGTGTGAGGTGTAGACGTTGATCGGTAAGCGTTGAAAATCGACATTGTGAGAGTGTGAATTGTGAAGTTTTCGGTAAACTAGAAAACCGAGTGTGAGGTGTGGACGTTGATAGGTGAGCGTTGAAAACCGACATTGTGAGGTGTAAACATTATTCGGGTGAGCGTAGAAAACCCGGTTGTGATAGTGGATTTCTCCCCGGGAGTGGGGAGAGGAGACGTAGGACGGAAGGTCCGAACTCCGTGATCATATCGTGTGTTTGAGTTTGCTTTGGCGCACTTCTCTTATGTTTATATTTCTTGTCGCCATTGTTCATTGCTCATTATTTATATCATCCACTATCTTGTTTATGTTTATTTCACCCTTGTGTTAATTTGTATATCCTTGCATATATCTCATAGTATATCTCATTGCTAGGATATATCTTTTTATTCATATTGTTTATCCTAGCTCATATATATTGTTGTATTTCATACTTGCTAGGATAACTTGTTATTAATTTTAATTGGTATAAAATAGGGATTAGATTAGCATAAGACCCTAATCACCCCCCTCTAGGGTCTAACAAACCGGTGTTGTGGTCGCATGGAGTATCCATCTTCTGGTTATCCCCCAATACCAAGTGTAGTAATCTGATTCCCGGGGAGTTGGTTCAATTTGCTCAACAATACAAAAATATCTATCATTCCATCTGTGTATATAGTTTTGATGCTCAGCTGCCCAGTCCTTTTGTTGACCTTCTTTCTTTACCTTCCTCTCTAATTTTTTAACAAATTCCGGAACATGTTGCGCAAGACCAAATTGTTGAAGCACGTGGTCCTGTACATGCATTTCTACTATTTCAAAATGCATACTGGGGGTAGATGATTGAGAAATTAGTTGTAGGGCTCCTATTCCATCTACAAAGTATTTCATATAATTGTTGCAAATCATTAAAACCAAAGTTGGTATATAGAAAAAAAGTTCATTTTTATAGAAATGATACCTGAAAAATCTTCACACAGTCAAGCTCATTTCAGTAGAAATATAATTCTCTAGGCGGAGTCTCATCATAACATTTTTGGACATTCCATCTGTGTTATTTTCAAAATTCAGTACCACAATTATAACTACAATTATATTTTCTACGTTAAAAAATATAATACCTGCATCCCAGTAGAATTTGTTCATCTAATTGTAAATTCACGCATAGTCTCGGCTTCAAGTGAAGTCTCTCTCATGCCCATACTTGCAGTAAGCTGAGACACCCTTTAAAGTCACTATTTTTCATGAATGCCACTTTGGATATCTCTCTATATAGGTACGCCAAAACGGCACTACCCCACGATAACGCACCATATGTGTCCAAGTCCCCGATGAGTAGTAACCACCTTGTATATTCATAATATTTCAAGTTATTAAAATAAGCTAATTCATGTCAATTATTGTAAATACTAATTACACATACCTGACATGCACTTTATCTTTACTCGAATCTGGAAATAATATTGAACCGATCATGTGCATAATGTATACACGTGCATGTTTCTCAATCAATATTTGTGGCACATCAATAGGCAACGGTACCAAGAAGGTCTCTTTCAACCACTTCAATTTAATATTTCCTCCAGACATTGACTCTGGAGCTACACCTAACAACTCCTCACACCTATCCGGCCAATCACTGCCGGTAACGCAAGGACCATCTATGCGAAGACCGAGTATCATGACTACATCCTATAGAGTAATGGTAGACTCTCCTATTCGGAAGTGAAAAGTATTGGTCTCCGACCTCCATCTATCTATCAAATCGGTGAGTAGGGGCCAATCGAGCCTCATCCAGCGAAACTTTGAATATGTCAAGAAGCCGGCCCGTCCAACAGCTGCTCTGATACGCCCATCCTCTAGATGCTAACGGCTATGGTCGAGGCTATGATCAACCATAACAATATCCGAGCCTTTCTGTAGAGCAAATGAAAGTATAAGAATGCAATATTATAAGAATGCAATACTAAAATTATAAGAATACACTTGTATATAAGTTCAAAGAACCACTTCCAACTAGAAGTATCATCTACCTCCACGACTGCAAATGCTAGAGGAAATAAACCGCCATTTGCATCTACACCGGTCGCCACAAGAAACACGTCTTTGTACTTGGCATATAAATGTGTACCATCAATGCTCAATAACGGGCGATAAAAAGGTGAAGCCCTTAATAGCATTACCAAATGCCCAAAATACTCAATTGAACATCTCCATCCCCGGTGCAATCTCTTCAGACAATATTTCATATTCAGTACCCGGATTATTCTGCTTGATAGCTTCAAGATAATGTGGAAGTAATTCATAAGATTTTTTCCAATCTCTAAATATTTTAGACAATGCTTTCCTCCTTGCATCATATGTCTTATATTTAGATATCTTAATGCCCTACATGTCATATACCCTTTAAAATATTTGACCTGTATTTAGATCAAGTTTAGCTCTAACTTCAGGCATAATTAGCTTACATATATAAGAGGAAGATGAAGAATAATCATCGACATCCACCGACAGATTGCAACATGTATGAAGTCCATAATATCTAGATATTACAAATTGCCCATTTGATGATTTTTTCACAGCTGTATTTAGCAACCAAGGACATTTCCTGTTTCTCTCATCTTGCTCATTTGCATGCTCTACTTCAATCTTATCGTTAAAGTAACATTTTACATAGTAGTTTGTTGCATTAGTTTTTACTGGCTTAAATTTGACCCGATTTTTGATAGACCATTCTCGGATTGCAAAGATCAATGCTTCCTTGCTCTCGAATAGATCCCCTTTTCTAAAAGTGAAGTCCGTAGACCATTGAAAATTTGGACCAACATCAACAAATTCAGCTTAAGAAGTATTTATCCAATGCTCATTATGAAACTCGTCGGGTAACGGATCTTCAGCTTCCACACAATCATTGTCAACATTAAATTGTTCCATCTAACATGAGTCATCATCGATTCTAGCTGCCACATGCATGCTATCAATTTGCACGCCTTCTTCTTCAATATCTTCTGAGTCATCATTTGCTTCTTCTTCTACAATTGATCCGGTCGGTAGGTCACCCATAACATGGCCCGAAGCGTCGTACTTGACGTCCCACCAAGAGGATGACCACTTAAATGTTGTAGTTGAAACCACGGATCTTAACTTGGAGATGTCATAAAACCACTTGACTCATTGTCTAAGTCAAGCATCTGAGAAAACTCTCCTTGAGGTTGTGAAACTTGGGCAAATTCATGAATCAGATACTTCTCAATGAAAAACTCAATTGACACTTGCTTCTCGACTAATTATTTCATGTCATTCAATTCCTCATCGAGAAAACTCTCCTTGAGGTTGTGAAACTTGGGCAAATTCATGAATCAGATACTTCTCAATGAACAACTCAATTGACACTTGCTTCTCGACTAATTATTTCATGTTATTCAATTCCTCATCGTAGGTAATCTCCACAACAATAGCTCTACTCTCATTTATCGGACAGTTGAAGAACACCTTAATTACATATTCTGCTTTATTAATTTTAGTAACTTTGTGTATTTCATTCATCATTCCATTAAAATTACATGACTTAGATAGCATAAACATTTTCCTAAAACCTCCCTCATACATAGACATACTATTCAATCCGACGCTGAGGCTCCCATTGAAAAAGCAAATAATCACTAGTAGAAAATGACATTTTACCTACGGAATAATAGCCACGGAAATTTCCGTCGCTATAACCCTAGTTATAGCGACGGAATTGTCTGTCGCTATTATTCCGTCGGTAAATAATTTTTACCGACGGGAAATCTTATTTTAGCGACGAATATTATCCGTCGCTAAAATATTTAGCAATGGATTCTTTAGCGACAGAATTGTCGTCGCTAATAACTTCTTTAGCGACGAAAATTTCTGTCGCTAAAGAACTCCTGAGGGAAATTTTTTGGGCGCGGGCGCTAATAACTTCTTTAGCAATTATTTTAGCGACGGATATATTCATTAATGGGTATAGAGTTTGCCATCAAAACTAAAAATCAACAGTACATCATATGTAAAATAATCTATTATAACTGGAAATATTAATCTTAATTTAAAATCCTAATCTCAACTGAAAAGCAAATAATTGCTAAAAACCTAATCCCAATTCATATTATTCATGGCTAAACCCTAATCATATTATAACTAAAAATTATTCATAAAATCCTAATCCCAAATCACATTATTCATGGGTAAACCCTAATCACATTATTCATAGCTTAACCCTAATCACAATACTCATGGTTAAACCCTAATCCCAAATCTCAACTAAAAAGCAAATTTCATGGCTAAACCCTAACTCCCAATTTATATCTCTCATCAAAATTAACAACAAAATTAAAAAAAAATTACCTTGATCGGAGCTTGGTCGGCAGCGATGGTCAGGAGCTTGGTCAGCGGGGGTCGGAGGAGTCGAGAGAGGGGTGAGAGGGGGAGTTGAGAGAGGGGCGAGAGAGGGGAGGGCTCACGGGTGCAGGAAATGAGGAATGAGGAGGGGTCACGGGTAAAAAGAATCAAATGCACGAGACTACTAGTCCCGTGCATTTCAATTGCTGACCGAATTATATGGGACTAGCAGTCCCGTGTAGCTCGAAAAACATCGCGACTATAAAACCGATACTTTTTCCGAAGAAAATGGTCGGTTTTGCAGATTATTTTCTCATGTGGTCGGTTTTGTTATATAAAATTGAAAAAAAGGTGCTTTTAAAAATTTGTCCTAAGGTTAATTATCACAACACCCATGACCTTGTAGGGTTATGTCTCCATCCATATGTCCCAGGATCCGTCTATATACGATAGAATATAATATGTATATACGATATATAGTTTTTTAAGGTTAAGTTTAAGTAGGAGACAAATAAAAATTCTGGATCTACATCTCTGGTATCCCCTTGTTTTATTGATTAGATGGCTGAAAGTGTTATGATTTTGTAGTAGTGGGTTTAATACCTAAGTGCTACTAATCTAAATATTTTTTTATTTTTTTAACTAAATAGACTAATGGTCTCTGATTTGAATTTTTTCAACGCACTGATTTGAAAATTTTTAAATTATACAATTTGAAAATTATTAACTATTTAAGTGACTCTTTAATTACATGATCTAATTACAATCTCGTCCGCTTTCATCGTATTGGCCTTATATTTGTATATATTTATCTTTATTTGATTCATATTGGTATTCAATTTTGGCTGACACCGTTTATAGATTTTTCTTCATAGTCATATATAAATTCATAATTAGCAAGTGGATATAGATATAATAAGTATCATATTTGATTTCTATCTGATATATTAAAAATTGAGTTAATTATGAACAGACCACTGTAATCCTATTTACGGTAAATAAACTCCATATAGTATTAACTCGTGCCAATATAGTAAGCTTTTTTTACTCTTTTGAAAATCAAAATAAATTAACAATTGAGAATCTATCCTAAGTAATAAAACCATAGGGCGTCCACTGGCCTCCTCAAACCTTTTTAATGATTTTCAGAGTCAAAAAAAATTCACTCCTAGCGTCTGTTCACAAAAATAAAACTATAATGGTGTGTTTGTGAGTTTACTAAGGGAAGGGAAGGAAAGGTAAACAATGGGAAGGGAAGGGAAGGGAAGGGAAGAGAATTGTAATATGTTGTTTGGGAGTTGAGTAAGGTGAATGAAGGTGAAAGGAAGTAAATATATGTAAATTTACATAAATGACTTTATACTAATAACACATCAGCCCTTTTATTTGTTTTGATAGGGGTAAGAATGTCATTACACCCCTTTACCCTCATTTACCCTCCTCTACCGCCCAAATCGGGGGGAAAGAAAACTAAGCAATTTTACCCTCCTTTCCCCTTCCTTCCCACTCTCTACCCTCCTTAAAAAAACTCCCAAACAAGGTGAAAGCCTCATTTCTCTTCCCCTCCCCCTCTCTACCCTCCATCCAAACAGGGCATAAGAGATCTATTCACAATGGGATGATACTACAGGGGTCTGTTTGCAATTAACCCTTAAAACTTCTCCACTCTGTAAACTTGAGATAATACCAAAATCAGCACACAAAAAAAGAATTCTATGCAGCGAAACTTTAAAGCCAAGAACATACAAGCAGGTGAACATGGAGTTCCCACAAACTAAATAACCCAACCTAACAAAAAATAGCCAAACATAACTTTTGGAGGTGATAGCAACTCAAAACTTACAAAGATTATCATCAGAGCGTTCTTACAATCAACACGAACATGGGATTAGATATTGCAAGAACCATCTTTACTGAGGACTTATTGGCTCACTCACTCAACTATGAAATTATACAATACCTCGGTCATCAGTGACCAACTCATCACCACATTGCCCCCAGG
>BQKN01018325.1:543-11234 GCA_022839385.1 Asparagus kiusianus | reverse complement strand
TTTTGTTGATTTCTTGTAACCGGATCTTATAAAAAGACCGGATCTTTGTAATTGATAAACAATTACCGAGTGTGCAATGGAATCATCAATGAAGAAAGCTATTATTTTCCCCGCGAACAATCTGGCGACCACAGTGGGAGCCGCCGATCTCGCTGCCGAGATCGGCGCGTCGCAGCCGTGGATCTCGATCCCGGTCGTGGAGGAGGTCGAATACGAGTTCGACCAGCAGAAATACGAGGAGTACGTGTCCTCGTCTGGATCAACCTCCCCCCGCAAGTCCAAGAAATCCCAGAAGTTCTCCTCCAGGAGGAAAGTTCGTTGGTACGAAGAAGTTGAAGCTACCAACGACGACTTCACCCCGATTGGTGCCGAAGTCGCATCGGGTGAAGCTCCACCGGCCTCCAAGCAAGTCAAATCCGCCATTGAAGGCGTGGTGACTCTCTCTAAGAGAGCTCGCCAAAGGCAGCATTAACGCCTTGTGAAACAATTCGCAAAGGCCATGGAGTCTATTGACGGGGTCCGCTACAATGCGGATCTGAAGAGCAAAAGAGGCAAGCAGCCTCAACAGTCAATGAATGGTGGTTCCTCCAAGCCGCCAACGATGAAGTGGGTCCGTGTCAAACGGAACCGTTCGACGCTAGAGGAGCGCATCCGCAAGCGTCGCGCATTATCATCACAGGCACGGGCTAAAGCTGAAGAAGCCCGTCGAAAGCTGCAGAATGAGGTGGCCAAGAAGCCGCCATCAACCCGCAAAGTTTGGAGGCCGAAGTCTGAAGCGGCGGTTCAGACCAAGGAGAAACAACCGCAACCGTCGAAAGTGCAACTTTCGGCGAGTCAATCCAAACCGCCGATGACTTCCACAACTGCTCCGGGAGATCTCGCAAGACCGTCCCAGAAAAGGAAGTCGGTTTTGGAGCGTCTCGGTCCACTTCCCAAGGAACGAGGCAAAATTCCAGTTCAGGAGCGTTTGGGGCCAATGAAGAAGTCCCGAACAATTCAACACGCTGGGGGTCGCCACAACCCTCAACATGACGAGAAAATCAGGGCAACCAAGCGTACTATGCTACGCATTGAAGTTCAGGAGCCCATTGAGAATTCACGCCCACAAAGGCGTGTCTCGAGACGCGTGACTCTCGAAAGCCCGAAGAAGGTGGTCCGCACTCAGAAGGAAACGTTATCGTCTGATGACGATGATGTTATACCTGGGAAATCGTGCCAACACACGATAGGTTGCTCCGACTTTCAAACGGACGAGCTGTACTATCGTGCTGGGGGTACGAGCAAAGCCAGAAAGAGAAGTCCTTGAAGGTTGGAAACTCAGTGCCCTTGTTCAAAGCTTATCCGGGCGGTACTGTCTGAGTGCAATTGCATTAAGACAGTCCCCGAGAGAGTTTCAGTGTTCGAAAGGCTTAGTACCGAAACGCCAAAGCCAAGGCCTAGGCATTTCCGATGAAGAAGAACGGTGGTCGAAGATGGTGAACATTCGAGGGTCACCGCCAACATGACCAGCAAAGGAACATCGGCTCAGGATAACCCCGAGGCAATTCCAGAGATGCCCCGACGTGTAACTCGTCTTCAGTCCGGAGCTATCATTCGTGCAACGTATGGTAGGGTTCGGACAAGAGTACCTTCGGGAGATGAAGAATCAGATGCCGGCTCAGCAATTACGTCTGACAATACCGTGTCCAGTGAAGGACAACCCCACGAATCATTCATGATAAGTGCGGAGCAAGTGGCCAAGATGCTCGAAGAAGCCATGGCCAAACAACAGGAAAGCTTCAGGTTCGAAATGCAGATGGCCATGCAAAACATGAGAGAGATGCATGATCAACAGATCCAAGCACTGACGAACCAGCAAGGCGAACCAAGTCGTCGTAACCAAGTTCATCAGGAAGATGAGGATACAAATGGAGCTCATAATGCCAATAATCCTCCCATCAACGCAGGGGGTGGTAACGAGAATGCTAGCAAAGACACAGGTGAAAGCCTAAAAATTAAAAACCTCAAGAGAAAAATCAATACATTGATTTCCGCTCAAGAGACGAAAAAGACGGGCATTCCTTGTCCATACCCAAAGGAGTGGGAATCAATCCCATATCCGGCGAAGTTCAGTCTAATTAACTTCACGCCGTTTAATGGGATGGGTTCACCCACTCAGCATTTGATTTACTTCAAATCACACTTGGGGGTAATCTCTGGTAATGAGCCTCTAATGGTGCGGTCATTCGTTGGCACTCTTCGCGGAGCCGCCTTCGATTGGTATCGCCGCCTCAAGCCAGGTAGCATAAACAGCTGGGACGATATGGAGACTAAGTTCCTCACAAATTTCTTCGACGACGATACTGAGATATCTATCGGATCGTTGCTCGATGAGAAGCAGAAGGATGGGGAGTTAGTCGACACCTTCGTCAAAAGGTTCCGGAACAAGACGATGAATTGCAGGGACCCGATCACTGAGGAGTTCATCCTCCAGACCTGCCATAACAATCTTTTATTGGACGTGTTGGAAGCAATGGGGACAGCACCGTCCAAAACATGGAAGGATCTGAAGGTCCGAGGGGAGCAAGCTGAGCGATTCCTCAGGAGGAAGAAGGCGGAGAGAGGCCAACAAGCGGCGAATGCTCCAGCGCAGAATTTCAACCCAAAGGGAAAAGGTAAAGCTCATGCTAATGCAGTTGATGCTAACCAAACTTTTCAATTGCCACCTCAGCAACAGCAGCAGCGACAACAACGGCCTCAGAAGTAGAAATCTTCGGAGCCAAGGTTTCCTAAAGTCTACTCCTTCAAGGATGATGGAGTTCCCGGCATCTTCAAGTACTTGTTAGAGAATAACAAAATCCAGCTGCCGGCGATCGTAGATCATGAAGGGGCCAGCAAAGTGACGGACCCGAAGTACTGCGCGTACCATAGAGCGGTCCATCACCCTACGAGGTCATGCTACCACCTCAAAGACAAGATCCAGGCGTTAATTAACGTAGGGGTCATAACTCCGAAGCCTGCCAAGAATGTAGGAGCAAACACGGTGTCAATCAGCTTTGGATCGGTGCCTACAACATGGTTTGAGCCAAAACGCGTCACCAAAGTCGGGATGAAGACGGTGAATGATGACCCGCACGGACAGCGCCAAAAGGGACTTGTGCCACACACAGCCCCAAACGGCGAAATTCTCTGGGTTCACCCCGATCTAATTGAAGATGAACAATGGGCCGGATCGTCATCCAAGAAGAAATCAAAAGGGAAAGGGAAGTCTTGCTGCGGAGTCTCTGCTATCCCCGGAGAAGATGACGAAAGAATCCTAGCTTTCCCGCTCTTCGAAGAAGAACAAGAAGTCTTTGCGACCCGGAGTGGAAATGAGTATCACTTTAAATATCCATCTCCTGGTGATCAGTTAGCTGAGCAGGGAGTGACAAAACGGGGACCAGCCAAGACTCTCATAGAGCTGGGGGTGATTACGGTTCCTAAACCGGTTGAGGAGGCTCGACGACAGCCGGTGGATAAGCAGAAAGAGAAGGGACCCCAGGAGGTTCAGAATCCGAAGCAGTCTCGTTTTAATCGTCCGATTGGAAGAGATAAATCGGAGAACTCGAAAACTCCGCGTATTTTCGATATCATGGCTCAATTAGCTAATATTCCGACGCGGATAACGCTATATGAGTTGCTGCGGTTGTCTAAGGAGACTAGAGAAGCCTTGCAAGAGGCCTTGGCTGATTCAGAAGTGTTCCTCACTCGGATCAAGCCGGCGCCTGAAGAACTAGAACTGTTAGCTCAACAGTGCAATGTAGCGGCTAAGAACCTTTCCTGCATCACCTTCACCAAAGAGGACATACAGACGAAGAATTCAAACCATGATCGGCCCCTGTACTTCGTCGGGTACATTGGCTCCAGCGAAGTCAACCGAATCCAAGTGGATCCGGGTTCCGCTGTGAGCATTATGCCGCTTCGCCTAATGCATAGCCTTGGCATTCCAGTCAGCAAATTAGCATCTACAGGCACGGTCATTTACGGATTCAACACCAGCGGGTCAAGGCCTTTGGGGAAGATCCGAATAAAGTGCCAAATGGGTGATCTGAAGACGGAGGTCACGTGTTACGTGATTGATGCTGAGACATCCTATAACTTACTACTGGGTCGTCCTTGGATCCATAGTAACGTTATAGTTCCCTCCACCCTACATCAGTGTCTGAAATATGTCAACACTGATGGAAGGATCAGGACGGTGGTCGCGGATAAGCAACCATTTAAAGGGTTTGAGAATTATTTCACTGATTCTCTCCTTTATGGTAACGAATCCGATACTGAACCATCGGTCCAAGGCACGGACAGCGGAGAAGAAGCTGATTCCGAAGCCGGATTCGATTACAATGGTGGTTTTGTTTTAAATGACATTGTACCCTTTGTAATCAATCTTGACGATGAACAATCGTCAGATGGCAGTTGTAACTGGTAACTTGCCAATATTAAAATAAAAGATGATTTAGAGTACTCCTTGTCTCTTGATGATGCGATAAAAGGATTAGACGATAAGCCTGAGTTATATACGCCGCTCCGATCATCTTATGTAACAAAGAAACACCTCCAACATTCTTTCGGAACGACCCTGATCGTCCCTGCCAAAGTAGGAGGCGAAAAAGAAGTGGTTTACGGTAAAGGAGAGAATTTTCCGTTGCCAGATCATTTCCTAAGAGAAGATGAGGATGACGACAAATCTGGTCTGCATTTATCTAAGTATAGTCCGGAAGCGCGCAAGCTCATGAAAAAACAGGGATATGATTTCACACTCGGAGAAGGTTTATACTTCGATCGAGGTTCTCGTATCCCAGTCAAGGTGGCGTATGTACCAAAAGGGAAACCGGATGATTATTATCGTCACAAAAGTGGCTTAGGCTACGTTTCCTCATCTGATGATGAATGTGGTTGGCAAATTATCGATCAAATTGCTAACAAAGCCAGGGATGGGTACTTGTCAGATTCCTCAGAATGCGATTCCGATACAAGTTTGGGGGAAGCATTCAAAGCCCTAATGGTGAACATGGCTACAGCTGATCCATCCACAATGGAGGACGACGATCAAATGCCAACGTGGGAAGACCCATGGGTTCATCACTTAAACATGCAGTACGGCGATAGGTTTGAACAGAGGGAACCCCCCACCGAGGATAAAATAGTCCAAATTAATATGGGCGATGAAGCCAACCCAAAGCTCATATTCATCAGCGATAGTCTTCCCCCAGATGAGAAGGAGGAATTAATTGCTCTCATCAGGGAATATATCGACGTCTTCGCTTGGAACTATGAGGACATGCCAGGGCTCGACCCCAATGTGGCAGTGCACCGCCTCGATATCAAGTCGGATGCCAAACCAGTCAAACAACAGCAAAGACGGTTTCATCTGCAGATTATGGAAGCCATTGAGGCGGAGGTTAAGAAGTTGATCGACTCAGGATTTATCCGAGAGGAGCAACATCCAGACTGGCTAGCTAATATTGTCCCAGTCATGAAGAAAAATGGTAAGATCAGGATATGCATCGACTTCAGGGACCTGAATGCGGCATGTCCGAACGATGACTTTCCTCTCCCAATCACGGACGACATCATCGACAATACGTGTGGATTTGAGAGGATGTCCTTCATGGATGGATTTTCGGGGTATAACCAAATGAAGATGCACCCGGATGATGAGAAGCATACAGCGTTCAGAACGCCCCTCGGTGTCTTCTGCTACACAGTGATGCTTTTCGGTCTAAAGAATGTAGGCGCCACATACCAACGAGCGATGACGAAGATTTTCCAGAAGCACCTCAGGAAAACGGTCGAGTGCTACGTTGATGATTTGGTTGTAAAAAGCCGCAACAAAGGAGATCACATCAAGGACTTGAAGACGATGTTCGATCTCATGCGGAGTCATCAATTGAAGATGAACCCCACCAAATCCTTCCTTGGAATGTCCAGCGGAAAATTCCTGGGATTCGTCATCACCACTAAAGGCATACATATTGATCCTGACAAGGTGAAGGCGATACATGAATTGCAGCCCCCGAGAAATCTAAGAGAACTCAGAGGATTGCAAGGGCGTTTAGCTTACAGCCGGTGGTTCATCTTAAATCTCTCTGGGAAGTACCAACCGTTCTCTAAGCTAAACAAGAAAGGTGTGTCGTTTATTTAGGACGACGCCTGCCAAAAAGCGCTCGAAGATATCAAGACGTATCTGACGAACCCTCCTGTTCTTGTCGCACCAAAATCAGGTAAACCGTTCTTGATTTACATCAAGGCGATGAACCATTCGATAAGTGCTTTATTAGCACAAGACGATGATAATGGTCACGAACAGGCAGTTTATTACCTAAGTCAGACGTTGGTAGGCGCTGAGTCCCGATATCCGATGATTGAGAAAGAATGCCTCGCATTGGTATTCGCAGTACAAAAGATGCGGCATTACTTGGTCGGACAGACGATTTACGTTATCTCTAATATTAATCCAGTACGGGTATTTATGCAACCGGGTTCGATGAATTGGCGGTTGGCGAAGTGGGCCCTTCTCTTGTCCCAGTATGATCTGCACTTCAAACAGCAGAAGTCGGTCAAAGGACAAGCGATTTGTGATCTTTTGGTGGCAAGCCCGACAACAGATACGGCAGAAGTATATGATGACTTGCCGGATGAAACCCATGAGGTTAACACCACGTCGCATCAACAAGTATGGAAATTATACTTTGATGGTGCTTCGAGAGCAGTTAATAAGGCAGTAACCCCCGGATGTCCTAAAGTCTCCTCCGGAGTTGGAGTTGTCTTAGTTTCCCCGGGGAAGCATGTGATGCCTCGGGCTTATTCACTGACCGGTCCATGCTCCAATAACGTAGCCGAGTACAACGCGCTCCTTATTGGACTCAGTTTCGCCAAGGAGCTGGGGTCGAATATCTTGAAGTTTTTGGGGATTCTCAACTGATCGTCAATCAAGTCCGTGGAGAGTATGAAGTTAGGAACCAAGACCTGATCCCGTACCACCAGGAGGCCATCAAAATGGCAGATTCTTTCGAAGAATTCTTTATCGAATACATCCCGCATCTCCAGAACGCTTATGCGGATGCACTGGCGGCACTAGCAGTATCACTCGCGCAGCCGCCCGAGACTGAACTGCTAGTCACAGTAAGATCGCATCAACTCTGCATACCCATATACAATATGGGTATCGAAGAGGAAGATGATAGAAACATAAACGCCAAGGAGGTGAACTCAACTCAAATCGGGTCTGAGTCCCGAGATTGGCGTTTTCCCATCATTGACTACGTCCAATATGGTATTCTGCCGGAGGATGTAAAAGAAAGAGAATCTATCCGCCGAAGAGCACCAAGGTTCTTCTATAATTCCGAGACCCGTACATTATACCGCCGAGGGTATGATGATTTGCTACTCCGATGCCTTTTGAACAAAGAAGCAGAAGAAGTTCTTAAGGAAGCACACGAAGGAGAATGCGGTGCGCATCAGCCTGGTCCCAAGCTGTATGATCGCATCAGAAGAATGGGATACTTTTGGCTAACAATGGTCCGTGACGCGATCGAATACGCACGGGGATGTCACGCCTGTCAAGTGCATGCAAATTATATGCACCAACCACCGGAGCGGTTACACACGCCAACCACTTCCTGACCATTCGAGACATGGGGTATGGATATTGTCGGTCCTATTTTTTCCCCTTCAGTCAAAGGTGATCGGTTTATTTTCGCAATCACGGATTACTTTTCAAAGTGGGCTGAAGCAATTCCTCTTAAGGAAGTGAAGACGAATAACGTCATCAATTTCATCAAGCATCATGTTATATACCGACACGGCGTGCCGAGACGGATCATTCATGACAACGGTCCGCAGTTCATAAGCAACGCTTTCGTCAGGTTCTGCGACAAATTCAAAATTCAAGATGTTTCGTCGACAGCTTATTATCCCGCTGCGAATGGATTAGCTGAGGCTTTCAATAAGATGATCATTAAGATCCTATCAAAACTCGTGAAAACCAATAAACGAGACTGGGACGATAAACTCGGTGAAGCACTCTGGGCTTATCGCACCACAGTACGCACACCTACGGGAGCCACCCCGTATTCATTGGTATACGGATGTGAAGCTGTGCTGCCTTTGGAGATTCAGATCCCATCCCTTCGAATCGCTCTCGCAACTGAGATGTCGACAGAAGAACAGCATCAAAAACATCTCGAAGAACTCGAGAGGTTGGATGAAAGGCGCTTGGAAGCTCAACAACACATTGAGTTTTATCAAGCCAGAATATCTAGGGCTTTTGACAAAAGGGTCCGACAGAGAAGATTCAAGGAAGGAGATCTGGTCCTCGCTGCTCGCCGACCGATAATCCTCAATTCCAAGAAGAAAGGTAAGTTCGAACCCAAATGGGAAGGACCGTTTGTGATAGACACAGTCTACTCAAACGGTGCATATCACCTCGTTTCTTTAGAAGGCGTCAGGTAATTAATGCCAATAAATGGGAAGTTCCTAAAAAAGTACTATCCCTAGTACATTCAGGATAACCCATTTATCGGGAAGTTCCTCGAAGAATATTACACTTAATATTCTAGAGGATAACCCAAAATCATTTTTTTACTACCAAAATCCCTCACTGATCATTTTCAATTGACAGTGAGTCCACCAAAATTGTCTTTCAAACCACCAAAAATTTTCCCTCTTGATTCTTTCCACGAACAAGAGGTCCATTTTCAATTCAGAGTCTCCTTTCGATAAACGAAAGAACTCCCCTCTTTTCTCTTTGGTTAAATCTCTTCATGGTTATAACCAAAGTTAAAATTCCTTTTCGATAAACGAAAAACTCATCTAGATAACCGATCCTATAAAAGGTAAGCTTATTTAGATCTTCCAGATTCTCGGAGTGGAGATCCCACTTCTAGTTTCTTTCTTCCACTGAAAATAGAATATAAAATTCTTCCTTTCCAGAATCAAGGAATAGAATATAAAATTCTTCCTTCCTTGTTCGGGGAATAGAATATAAAATTCTTCCTTCCCACACCAATCCTTTTCTAAGAATTTATCAATTTAGGATTCGTCCTAGGAAGTTTATCCCGAATCCTAAGCAGGGATAAGTCTGCGCCTAACACGCGCTGCCGGTTTAGTCTTTCTCCGAAGAAGAAGATACCAGAATTCGATTCTGGGGTATTCTATCCCGAAACCTAAGCAGGGATAAGTCTGCGCTTAACCCGCGCTGCCGGTTAGTTCTTAACCGTTAAAAAGAACACCCGTCCGCATATTCAACATTGTGGCAGGTTGTTATTAATAACACCAAAATCCATGCCTCATACGTATGGGGAATTTCATCCTGAATCCTAAGAAAGGATATGCCGGCGCCTAACACGCGTCGCTGGTTTAGTCTTTTTCCGTAGAAAGAGACACCAGAACTCGATTCTGGGGTATTTTATCCCGAAGCCTAAGTAGGGATAAGTCAGCGTTTAATACACGTTGCCGGGTAGCCTATTCCCGTAACAATGGCGAAGTCTATATATTCGAAGTCGTAGCACAAAGTCTAAGGGAGTTCATTCCTTTAGCGCAACGTTACATGCGGAACGGATTTAGATAATCCGCATGCTAGCCCGACTCAAACGGTAGTCGGTAAAGGCTAATCAAATCCGTTGAAGGCTGGGGGTTAGTCAAAAATCCTAAAGTCAACGCCTAACACGTGTCGCCGGGTAGCCTATTCCCGTAACAAGTGGCGAAGCCTATGTATTCAACATCATAGCATAAAGTCTAAGGGAGTTCATTCCTTTAGCACAACGTCACATGCGAAACGGATTCAAACAATCCGCATGTAAGCCCGATTCAAACGGTAATCGGTAAGAGCACGTCAAATCCGTTGAAGGCTGAGGATTTGCCAAAAATCCTAAGTCAACGTCTCATACACGTTGCTGTTTAGTCTTTTCACAGGAGAAAGACGAAGTCTACGTATTCAATATCGTAGCACTAAAAGGGTTAACTCTTTTAGCTTAACGTTACATGCGGAACGGATTTAGACAATCCGCATGCTAGCCCGATTCAAACGGTAGTCGGTAAAGGCTTATCAAATCCGTTGATGGCTGAGAATTTGCCAAAAATTCTATAAATACGAGTCATTGACGCATCAACTTTATAAATTGGTCTCGTGACTCAGGTATTTGCCACGTTCCAATTCCTTAAGAGCTTAAACTGTGTATACTCCAGCAGACGTACGAGTATAAACTGTGTCAAACGCCGGACAACGCGTTATAATGAAGCCTGGACGCCGGACAACGCATCACCAGGAAGCTCAAACGCCGGACAACGCGTTGTAAATGAAGATTCAACGCCGACGACCGATGGTTAGTTCTGTGTTGAAGCAGCAAACTCGAGCTAAAAACGCAAGAAATCAAGAATTGACTTCAAGTTCAAAATTTCGACAGACGGTCAGACAATAAATGCAGCACCGGAACCTTTTCAAGCATTCGACAAAGCACCGAATAGCCTGGAGGATTGAAAGAATCGAGAACAGAAGCTATTCCAAGGCCCCGTTACACCGATTGAAGGTGGGGACGATCATATCCAAAGTATTCCAGACTCTTCTATAAAAGAACGAGGCTGGAAAACTTTGGAGGGGGTATCTGTAGGCGTATAAAACTGCCTATAGGTCCCTTAACACAGCTCGACGACGCCGATCGACAAATAGACCA
>BQKN01018320.1:327-13177 GCA_022839385.1 Asparagus kiusianus | reverse complement strand
GGTTTGATCGTTCAATTTGTGGACCTCTCGTTCATGGAAGGAATCGATAGGGGATTTTGATTTTGGTCCTAACTGTTTAAAGGTTTGACCAAATAGGGGTTTGAGACGATCCTAACTGTTTAAAGGTTTGATCGTTCAATTTGTGGATCTCTCGTTCATGGAAGGAATCAAGAGGGGGTTTTGGTTTTGGTCCTAACTGTTTAAAGGTTTGACCAAATGGGGGTTTGAGACGATCCTAACTGTTTAAAGGTTTGATCGTTCAATTTGTGGACCTCTCGTTCATGGAAGGAATCGAGAGGGGATTTTGGCTTTGGTCCTAACTGTTTAAAGGTTTGACCGAATGGGGGTTTGAGACGATCCTAACTGTTTAAAGGTTTGATCGTTCAATTTGTGGACTTCTCGTTGATGGAAGGAATCGAGAGGGGATTTTGATTTTGGTCCTAACTGTTTAAAGGTTTGACCAAATGGGGGTATGAGACGATCCTAACTGTTTAAAGGTTTGATCGTTCAATTTGTGGACTTCTCGTTCACGGAAGGAATGGAGAAGATATTTTGGCTTTGGTCCTAACTGTTTAAAGGTTTGACCAAGCAAAAGGAGGGAGTTGAGGTACAAATAACAGTAGGAATGTAGATTTGTACAAATCACTCAGAAGATGTTTTTTGGTAACCAGTGACGAAAGGAGATTTGCCAATTGTCATGGATTGTAATTTTGGGTGTTGTGTCAGAGCTCAACAGTGGGAGTGTTAAAGGCTTGGACACAGCGGGAGTTCAGGTGGATTTAATCACAAAGTATTTTGGTGGATCCACCCCAGTTAATTTGACCGGTGAGGAATTTTATGGTAGATGACTGTGAATTATCAAGCACTCCGCAATTAGACCGTAGGAGTTTCGTGAGGAAAGACCGACCCAATGAGGTCATTGAATCTCATCTCAACGATAAAGTGCTTGGAAAGTCACAGTGGGAGTTGGTGAAATTGATCCCGACGATTGAAACCAATTAATCAGCAGATGAATGATTTCAGAGTTTTGTGAGGGAAGATTGACTTGATGAAGTCATTGAATCTCATCTCAATGAAAGAGAACTCTAAAAATCACAGTGAAAGGGTTTTAATCATTTTGGACATAATTAAATAGCCACAACGGGAGGTTCTTAATCATTTTTTTGTCATGATTAAGGGTGGATTATTCAGATGATTGGTTTTCACCTTGAACAATCGATTAGTTTCGGGTTATCCTTAAGAATACCATATATAGTATTCTCCAGAAACTTCCCGTTAAATAGGTTACCCTGAATGTACTAGGGATATTACTTTTTCAAGAACTTCTCGTTTGTGAGCAACGTTGCTGTTCTTGATATAGAATCGGGTCTTGGTTCCTGTCTTCGTATTCAGCCATGATAACCTCATATCCACCCCCAGCTTTCAGGTGATCCTGAGTCTAATCACATTTGGAAGCAATTTTTAACCTCTTATATCGGTCGGAGGTTCGGGAAACAGTTTATACTCGTATACCTTTTGGAGTTAGGGGAAACAGTTTATACTCGTGTACCCAATGGAGTATTATACGTCCTCATTTGGCTTGTTTTGCCGTTATGATGCCGGAGTCAATTAAAGCTTGGATTTTGTTTTTAAGTCCAAAGCAAATCTTGGTGGGATGAAGAACCCTTCTGTGGTATGCACAGTAGTTTGGATCCGTAGTCCTTTTAGCGCTCTCCTGATCTTTAATAGGTGGCAGATCGATTTTGTCATTGGCGATGAGGTATTTCAAAATAGCTGGAGCTTCATCATCTTCAAAAGAATACTCCTTTTGAAACTTCGGATCGAGAGTTGCATTCGTAGCGGTTGTAGATATCGCCGGTTGATTTCTCTCAACTTTCTTTCTTTTAAAAAAGTGTTCAGCTTGTTCGCCACGTATTTTTAAATCTTTCAAAGTTTTGGATGGTACGACCCCCAGGGCTTCCAGGACATCGATAGAGAGATTATTGTGGCATGTTTGCAGGATGAACTCCTCTGTAACAGGATCTCTGCAATTCATTGCCTTGTTGCGGAAGCGCTTGATAAAATTATCAACCGGCTCTCCGTCTTTTGTTTCTCATCCAGAAGGGTTCCGATTGACACTTCGGTATCATCATCGAAGAAATTTTTGAGGAATAAACTTTCTATATCATCCCAGCAATTGATGCTCCCTGGCTTGAGACGTCGGTACCAATCGAAGGCGGGCCCACGCAGAGTGCCAACGAATGACCGGACCATCAAAGCTTCGTTTCCGGAGATCATGCCCAAATGAGACTTGAAATAAATCAAGTGCTGAATAGGCGAGCTCTTTCCTTCGAACGGTGTGAAATCAATCAGATTGAACTTTGCCGGGTATGGAATTGAATCCCATTCTTTTGGATAGGGACATGGAATACCCGTCTTTTTCACTTCTTGAGCTGTCATCAAAGCGTTGACTTTGTTTTCAAGCTCTTTCATTTTCTTGTCATCGTCTATGTCTTCATTCGAAAGACGTTGAGGAGAATGAGTTGGACCACCCCCTGTAAGAGGTGTTATTGAACCACCCCTAATATCGTTGTTGGGAGGATCCATTAAACCACCCCTAGCGTTATTACTATTGGGAAGTGTATCAGTCATAATGACTTCATCCACTTTTGGATCACTGTCATCTACGATATTCTGAGTGTAGCGCCTGGATTCAGCTCGCTGATTGGACTCAGGAAGTTGAGGCCGTTGAGCTAGCAACTCTCTCATTTGTTGGATAGCCAACTCCATCTCCATCTTTATTTCAACTATAATTTCTTCACGTTGCTTGGCTAGAGCCTCTTGAAGTATTTGAGCGAACTGATCAGAGGTGATTGTGAGTACTTCTCTGGTTTGTCCTGTGCTAGATACTGTATCATCCGAAGCGATCGCAGAACAAGTGTCCGAGAGCTCATCCTCTGATGACATTCCATCATGCATTCTCTTGTAGTCTCTACGTCTGATGGCTCCTAACTGGAGTCGGGACATCCGTTGAGCAATTCTTGAATTGACTTTTCCTCTCGGGGAAAAGTCGGGATTTGATTCACTTGAATGTCGCTTAGATTTTCCTTTATCAGCCATGTTGATGGTGATTTTAGGGAATTTGTCATCTTGGACACCTGATCTTCTCTTGCGAAAATGTCTCGGTTTGGACTTCGACATTTTGGTGAAAAGTTTCGAGAGCACTGAGGCTCTTTGTGGGATGACTCCTCGTTTGAAACAGCCACATTCTGATAGTACTGCTCTAATGAGTCGCGCACAGGAACAATGAGAGCTCATTTCCCAAATAATTCTCTTTCGAGTTTTGTTCACACTCCCAGCTTGATAATATGATTCATCGGTATGATTGCCGGAAAATTTTATCATCTGTTGGTATGACCCCCCAGGTATAACGATGTCTTTTGACAAACATGTCTTCTTCTGAGGATGTAAAACCTTGTTGGCATTCTCAGGATAATTTATTATTGTCTTTGAACGATCCAAGGTTATGTCGGGAGTCACACGTTTAGAACCACCCCCTTGTGGGTATGAAATCTTAACAGGCTCCGAATGCTGGTTTTGTACAACTTCAGACTTTGAAATCCAAACTTTGCAGAATTTTGGTGGTTCTTTAGCCACCGTTTCCTTCTTCCTTTCTCGTCTTTGTTGTGAGAGAGCACGAGCATGAGCAACGTTTGCACGACGCTTTTGTATACGTTCTTTGAAGGTCGAACGACTCCTTTTAACAAGAGTCCATTCATCCGTCGTTAGTTTAGCAGAGATATGAGTGATTGGTCGTTGAGACAACTGAACCACTCGATGCCTCCTCGACTCTAAGTCCGCGTGATAACGAACTCCGTCGGTTTGTTCCAATGCCTTAGCCATTTGGCGAGCGCGGCGTTGACGTTGTCTCTGATGAGCTCTTTTCGTCAGTACCGCGGGCTTTGATTCAATGACTTTTTAACTGGAGAAGAGTCATCGTGAGCAGAGATGTTGCGAGTAGGATTCTCAGCAACAATCAAGCGAGAGTCTTCATCTGTAGTGTTCGACAGAGTCAAAAACTTGAAAACCTTATTAGAAGATGAAATCTTCCTGCATTTGTGAAGCGAGGAAAACTTTACAGATGAGGATGATAAATACTCCTCAAACTTCGTTTGGTCAAACTCGTACTCGACCGTTGATTCAATTGGGATCTTGATGATCGACTGCGACACGACGGTTTCGGTAGCGAGACCATTGGCTCCCACTGTGGTCACCAGTTTGTTTTCGCCAAAAGTTGGGTTTACTGTGGAATTCATTATATCTTCGTTCGATTATAACAAATTCAAAGAAATAGTCTTTTTATAAGATTTCTTTTACACAATAAATAGAAAATTACAACTCTTGAGAAAATAACACAGAATTCGTTTATCGGATCCTGTTTTTTGTGGGACTTTGCCTGTGCTGGGAGCACTTTAGCTCGTGGACCACCGAATTACAGATCGTGAATGGGTTTTACTGATTCTTCCTTTGTTTATCGAAGTGAGAATTTGAAACGAAGATCTTATCAAAGTAAGATAGTCGTTTTCCTTAAGATCAAGTCAAAGCTCGAACTCAAGGAAATCCAAGAACAATTGTGTCTGCTCCCTCTTTGCTCTCAATTGCTCAGTAATATGCTCCCCTTTCAGCCCCTCTTGGAAAATCGATCTCAGGGGGTATTTATAACCCCTGGGGCAAATAGTGCTTCCGAGACAGTGTTTGCTGTCTCGGCAGCCGAGACAGCAAAGACTGTCTCGGGTTCCGAGACAGTAAACACTGTCTCGGGTTCCGAGACAGTAAATACTATCTCGGAAATCCTCAACTGCCTGGCAGTTTTCTTGTAACTGCCTTCCCACGTTTTAAAACTCTGTTATTTTGGCAGTTATCAACGTGATACTCGCCCACGACGTTTCCCACGTTCCTGAACAGTTGGTGGTCACGTGTTGGCGGTTATTGGAGCAGTTTATGAACTTTTGAGAACTGTCTCGCGTGTGAGACAGTAAAGACTGTCTCGCACGGGCGAGACAGTAAACACTGTCTCGCATGCGAGACAGTAAAGACTGTCTCGCGTGCGAGACGGTCTATACTTGTGTCCTTTTCATGATTTTTTGGATGACTTCCTCTTGAGCTGTATTTGGATATCTTTCAGCATTTTATTGACGCCTACACATAGATCAATCATAGATGTGCAACATAAAAATTACATGCAATATGATCAATACATATCTATTTTCAACTGATCCTACTTTAGTGAGGTCAAAACCAAACATAATGTAACAGAGTGTATGAACTAAAAAACTTTATTCTAATCAGACAATACAACCTAACATAAAGCACCAAAAATTATAAACTCCCACTAAATCATGATATCCTCGAATATCACCACTCCCATATGAGCGGTGTGCTCATGAAAGACCTTGGATGACAATCCCTTAGTAAGAGGATCTGCTATCATGGAGTTTGTCCCAATGTGCTCTATGGATATCTGTCCACTCTGTACCCTTTCTTTCACAACCAAGAACTTAATGTCAATATGTTTCGACTTAGTTGAGCTCCTGTTGTTATTAGAATACATTACTGCAGATTTATTGTCATAATATAACCTTATTGGTCTTTCCACATTTTCCAGAATGCGCAGTCCCGTGACAAAATTTTGCAGCCATATTCCCTGATTGGATGCCTCATAGCAAGCTACAAATTCTGCTGTCATTGTGGAGGAAGCTACAAGTGTTTGTTTGACACTTTTCCATGATATAGCTTCTCCTGCTAACATATAAATATAGCATGATGTAGACTTCCTACTATCTTAGCATCCAGCAAAATCAGAATCAGAGTACCCAATGATCTCCAGCTGTTCTGATTTTCTGTATGTGAGCATATAATCTTTTATTTTCTGAAGATACTTCATAAACCTTTTGACTGCTATCTAATGACCCATACCAGAGTTGCTTAAGTATTTGCCTAACATCCCAACAATGTACGCAATATCCGGACGCGTACATACCTGAGCATACATTATACTTCCTACAGCCGAAGCATAAAGAATCTTCTGCATTTCCTGAATTTTAAGGTTGCTTTTAGGTCACCGATTTAGACTAAACTTGTCTCCTTTAGCAACAAGGATATCTCCTGGTCTGCAATCTTGCATGCCAAACCTTTTAAGTACTTTATCGATATAGTTCTTTTGTGATAATCCAAGTATACCTCGAGAGCGATCTCGATGTATATAGATTCCTAATATAAAAGAGGCGTCCCCAAGATCTTTCATCTCAAAATTCTTTGATAGAAATCTCTTGGTTTCGTACAACATGCCTATATCATTAGTGGCAAGCAATATGTCATCGACATACAGAACCAGAAAAATGTACTTACTCCCACTAAACTTGTGATATACACAGTCATCAACAATGTTCATATCAAAACCGAACGAGATAATTATTTGTTGAAACTTGTAATACCATTAACGAGGAGCTTACTTGAGTCCATAGATGGATTTTCTTAATTTACAAACCATATCCTTTGGGTCTCCTGATACAAAGTTTTCTGGTTGCACCATATAAATCATCTCATCAATGTCGTCATTGAGAAATACAGTCTTAACATCCATCTGATGTAACTCAAGATCATAATGAGCAATAAGTGTCATGATTGTTCTGAAAGAGTCTTTCGATAAAACCGGAGAGAAAGTCTCTGTATAATCAATGCCTTCCTTTTAAGTAAAGCCTTTAGCTACAAGACGTGCCTTATACCTCTCCACATTATCATTTATATCCCGCTTGGTTTTAAATATCCATTTACAACCAATTGGATTTGTACCTTCTGGCAATGAGACAAGTTCCCAAACCTTATTGTCTTACATAGACTTGTATTCTTCATTCATGGAATCAATCCACCGTTGAGAGTTAGAACTTTTCATGACCTGAAGGAAGTTGATTGGATCATCTTCCAACATTCCATTACTTTTCTCATGTTCTTGGAGAAATACAATATAATCATCTGAAATAATATATCTCATTTCTCTCGTGGATCTTCTTAATGGCACTGGTTCTTGAGGTTGTTGAGTTTGTTCTTCTGGAACAGGGAGTTGTTCAATATTATCATCTTGAGGTTCCGGATTTACTTCTTAAGCAACAACAGGTATAGGAACCTGAATATTGTCAAAAGTAACTGTATGGATTGGATCTGAAGTCAATTCCTCATCAAAAGTAATGTCTCTTACCTTATTTCTCCCCCTAAACTCAACATCCTCAAAGAATGTTGTTGTTCCCGTCTTAAAAATATTCCTTAGTATGAGATCATAGAACTTATAGCATCTAGAGCGTTCAGAGTACCCAATAAAGTAGCTGCTAACTATTTTGGAGTCCAATTTCTTTTTATTTGGCCTATAAGACCTTGCCTCAGCTGGACATCCCCAAATATGTAAGTGCTTTAAACTGGGCTTTCGACCAGTCCAAAGCTCATAAGGTATTTTAGTAACTGTTTTTCTTGATACTCTGTTCAGAATGTAAGCAGCTGTCTTAAGTGTTACTCCCTAGAGTAACTCTGGTAAATAAGAATGAGCAATCATACTTCTTACCATATTCTTAAGAGTCCTATTTCATCTTTCAGCTACATCATTCATGCTAGGTGAACCCGGCATTGTGTACTGTGGGACGATACCGTATTCCTCTAGGTATCTAGCAAATGGTCCTGGACGTTGTTTACCTGAACCATCATATCTGCTATAGTACTCACCACCACGATCAGATCTAACGGTTTTAATTTTTTTGTTGAGTTGATTCTCAACTTCAGCTTTATATGCTTTGAACATGTCCAGAGACTCATATTTCTCATGAATAAGATATAGGTACCCATAACATGAATAATCGTCTATGAATGATATAAAATATTATTGATCATTCCAGGATGTCATAGGGAATGACCCACAAATATCCGTATATATCAATTCTAAGATGTTTGAAGATCTTTTCGCACCTAATCTCTTAACTTCGGTCTGTTTTCCCTTGATACATTCAACACATATATCGAAGTCCGAAAAATCAAGGGAATTCAAAATGCTATCAGACATAAGACGCTCAACTCTACCTTTTAAGATATGACCCAAGCGCTTATGCCATAATATCGCCGAATTTTCCTTATTTAATTTACGCTTAGTACCACGTGATTCCACATGCAATGATTCATTATAAGAAGTAATTATATCGAGCAAATATAGGTTGTCATAAGTACTCAAGTAACCTGTTCCCATAATATTTAAATTAAAAGATAAACTGAATTGATTGTTTCCAAATGGACAAGAATAACCTAATTTGTTCAATACAAAAACTGAAATCAAATTTCGTCTAAAAGATGGTACTACAAAAGTCTCTTTTAAATCCAAATATGAACCAGTTCCTAGTAGCAACCTAAAGTGCCCAATTGCTTCCACATCTACCGATTGACCGTCGCCCACAAAGATGTGTCTTTCAACATCACTTGGCTTTCGGTAGCTCAGGCAACCCTGCATAGAAACACTTATGTGAGTAGTAGCACCAGAGTCTAACCACCAAGTATTTCTAGGTACTAAAGCTAAATTAACCTCAGAACAGACCAAAGTAAGGAACGTACCCTTATTAGCACGCCAGGCGTGATATTTGGTATAATCCTTCTTTACGTGTTCAGGTTTGTTACAGAAGAAACAACCTGATTTTTCTTATGTTGTTTCTTCTGAACTGAACCCTTAGCAGCTTCATTATCATTCTTTCTTTTCTTGCCCTTATCCTTAGAGGCATAGGCCAAATGAGCACTCTCAGTCTTATCTTGCTTCAACCTGTCTTCTTCTTACACATAATATGAAATGAGCTCATTTAGAGCTCATTTTTCCTTTTGACACTTATAACTGACCTTAAACTGATTGCATTGTGCAGAAAGAGACAACAGAACCAGATGCACCAATAACTCATCACAAAGATCGAGTTTAAGTACCTTAAGCTTTGAAGCAATATGCGACATTTCCATAATGTACTCCCTGATATTTTCTTTGCCCTTATACTTCATTGAAAGCCAGCGAGCTAAAAGCATGCTTGTTTCTACCTTATTGTTTTTTGCAAAATGTTTCTCAATTTCGACAAGGAAATCTTTAGCCTTAGTAATCCCTTCGGATTCTATGCCCCTGAAGGTTTCCGGAACGCCGCGTTTAATGATCATAAGACTCATGCGATTTGAATGCTCCCACTTCTCATACTCCTTCTTTGCATCATTAGTGCTTTCCGTAGTGAGAAGTTGGGGTTGTTCAGTCCTTAATACAAGGTCTAGATCCATGCAGCCAATAACAATTAAAATATTCTCTTTCTATACCTTAAAATTTGTCCCATTTAGCATGGGAATTGAGTTGAGGTTAGCAGAAATTGTTACAACAGATGTATTAGCTGAAATAAAATAAAAATGCTCACATTAGTAATCAATAAAATTTAAATAATGACAAATCCCATCTAAGATATCTGGTACAATATTAATATCAAGTCTTTGGATAGTAATATTAATTACAAGTGATATCTTGTTGCAACAATTAAACACTGACAATAACACATGTCAAATAATGAAACTATCTTTGGATCGATTCACTATCCACATGTAAACCTTATAATTGTCACATGTTTATCATCACAGATGTGTATGCAGTCTAAATAAATCTTAATCTTCCTTTGGGCCGATTAAATATTTACACGAAAACATACACATAAACATCTGACATCCCTCATGAACAATCTACACAAGAGAGGTTACTTTGACAACATCTTGTTTTAATTAATCATTTGGAATGAGAGTGTAAGCTGTCTAAAATTTACAACAAAGATAGCTGGCTCTCTATCGAACACTGATGTTGGAAGTTATGATCTGACGACGCCCTACAAATCACAACACCAATGTGAGCGTAAACACAGCTGCATCCGCTGCTAACAAGCTTCATATGTGAGATGATTGATCTTGATGGCTGCGATAACAACATGGCTGATACTACATTAGCAACTATTAGAGATGCTGATGAGCAGTGTAATGATTTTAGAAAAGCGGTGATAGAGCGTTATTGGGATGCCTCAATCATCACAAATGGTCTGAATAGGACTTTCTCGACTGGTCATTGGTGTCATCCATATATAAAGACAGAGAAGACATCCGCAGCTCTTCAACCGCTGCTCAACGCAACCTCATCGCTGCTCAACGCAGCTCCTCAACGCTGCTCAACACAGCTCCTCAACGCTGCTCAACGCAGTTCTTCAACGTTGCTCAATGCTACCCAACGCAGCTCTTCAACCGCTGCCCAGCGTAGCTCCTCAACGCTGCCCAACGCAGCTCTTCAACCGCTGCCCAATGCTGCTCAACGCAGTTCTTCAACGTTGCTCAACGCTGCCCAACGCAGCTCTTCAACCGCTGCCCAACGCAGCTCTTCATCGCTGCCCAACGCGGCTCCTCAACCGGTGTCCAACGCAGCTCTTCCCAATCACCGCCAGAACGCAAGGCAAGGTTCTGACTCATTCAAACGTGATCCATGCAGTTTCGAAAACCGCTATTCACCCACGATCTGGGGAAGTGGTTTGAGTGGGTTGTTACACCCGATTAATGGGGCAACTAAACCCCCATTTAGGCGCGGATTATGGGTGCAGTTACACCCCTAATCCTCCTATAAATAGCAACAAACTCAACAGAGTTAAGGGGGCGAGATATTATTTTGAGATCGGATTTTTTGGAGAGGATCTGAGAGAGAGAGTTGGAGAGTCGGCTCTTTATACAGTCTGGGGAATCATCATCAACGGAGGAATCCAGACATTTAATATTTGGCTTATTAACCGAATTATTTTCGGTTCAAACAACTCTTTTCTTTTAGAGTTTGCCATTCACTCTGAGCTACAAGACTCGTCAAGAGTTATCAACCAGACCGATCAGTTGTTCCAGCAGGTTGAGACGTTCAGATCGTCAACGAGAAGCAAACTTGACGCGAGCACTCGAGGGAAGCATCTCATCGCCACCGTGAAGGACCCAGTTTTAAACAAAGGAGAGAATCAAATTCACTCTCTTCTCTTTTGTATTCAGGAATTCAAATTGTAATTGAGAGTTGAGAGAGTTGTAAACATTCTTTTTCTAAGCAGTTAGAGAGAATAAATCAAATACAATTCTTTTATTATTTTCTTATTACAAAATTTTCCACAAACAAAAGATGGCGACTCCGCTGGGGACTAGCTTCACTGATGAAGAAGTGATGGTGCAATCTGATGCTCACCTCGCTGGAACGACCGTTGAAACTCTCGTTGTAGAGTTTGATCAAGCCAAGTACAAGGAAGCTCTTTCCTCTGGATCGCTTAGCCCCAAGGCCAGACACAACATCCAAAAAGACTCCAAAGAGATCCAACCTCTTGTTGAGAAGCCGAAGAAAGTCCTCTCCTTTGGCCAAAGTCTCAAACTCGCTCTGCAGGTTGAGGATCCCACACTCGTATCAACACGACATGTGGTAGGTGATAAAAGGCCTATGGTGGAGGAAAATCCCCTCAACGTCGATGACGTTGCAGCCAAAACTCTGAAACAGGCAAGGAAGAATGCCGCTCGGAGACGAAGAAGATCCATCCGACGAGCGCATCTTCGAGAAAACCGATCCCTGGTTCAATGCAGAGATTGCGTTTTCAAAGCCCCGCCCAAGAATTGCGTTTCAACTCCAGAACGCATGCTTCGCGGTAATGAGCCCAATTATGAGCCTCGAGTAATACAACTCAAACGCGACCCTCAGGGGTGCGTTGTCCCTCTAAAACACAATACTGTTGAAGACGCACTTGATGAGTGTGTCCAGATAAAACAGGACCCTAAGAGGTCTGTTTTTAAACGCAGGCCTAAGCCTGGTGTTCATAAATCACAACGCTCTTACGTTTCAACTCCAGAACGCAATGTGGTCCGAGAGGGACAACATGGGCTGAAGATTCATGTGCAGCAAGAACCAGTCTCGTCCAGTCAAGGACAGGGGGTTGCATTCCCAACGGATAATTCCCAAATTTCTGATTTGCGAGAATTACTTTCTAGAGTGAAACCAACACAACCAACAGCTCATTCATGTCATTGTGAGAAGATTATTTCAACAGTCCTTTTCGAATGCCAATGTTGTGCACCTGAGCCTCGCAGGTCTGCATTCGATAGACTGGTAGACGTTGTAAGACCTACCAAAAGACGACGTTGTCAGAAGAGGAAAGTTTTTGAAACTGAATATCCTCAGGTCACCATCAATATGACCGGCAGAGGGAAAGCCCGGCATCCTAGCTCTGATGAATCTGAAAGAAGCCATTCCCCGACCGTTCGAGAAATTTGCGACGAGTTTGAAGGAGTGTATCGACACACCCGGATTCGAACAGGAGCTATCCGCCCGGTTGACTACCAAAAGTTAGCCAAAGGGGTTACAACAAGTGATGAACATTCGGCAATAGCCGAATCTCAATCTTCAAGCTCTGTCGGAGCGCGAGAGGTCTCCGCTTACATGACCAACAACCCCGAGGATTTAGCTAAAATAGTTAATGAACACCACGTTATGCTTCATGCACAGCAAGAGACACTCCTCCAAATGAAGGATATGTTGGCCCAGCTCCTCGCCGAAAAAAGCCAAAAACCTGAATCTTCCCGAAAGAAACCTTCTAAAGGGAAACAGAAAGTACTAGAAAATGTGGAACATGAGACTCACAATTTGGAGTCTTCCTCAGAAAACGAGAAGGAGACAGAAAGAGAACCGCATCTCCAGTCTACTAAAATGGACGAATTGGAGGCTCGCCTCAATGCAATTGCCAACAGAAGCGAGCTCCGCGAAGAGGGGGTTGTGCGACCT
>BQKN01018308.1:0-22125 GCA_022839385.1 Asparagus kiusianus | reverse complement strand
TTTAAATAAATATAAAACTTAGACTTTAAATCATAGAAAATTGTAGAAATTCAAGAAAAATACAAATACTCTTTTAAAAATCATAATTAAATATTTTAAAATACTAAAAAATTATTTTAACTAGTATCAAAATTCATGGTCCTTACATATATCAATGCCACCCACGGTGCCTGGAGTGTCTGATTCAAAAAATAAACAAATGAGCTTAGGTACTTCATTATAAAAAAAAACATAGCATCAGTTACATAACCCTAACAACTAACCCAGATACTTAACAATCAATCTCTAACCTTGGTAATAAATCCCTAACCTTAACATTAGATCCGTAAAGTTAACAATAAATTCTTAACCTTAACAAAAAATCCATATACTTATCAATCAATCTTTAAACATAACACGCAAACGTAATTGCAAGCCACATCTAACCTGTACAAGTTTGCGGCTCCATCAATGAGCCGGACACCAATCTTGTAGGGCTCTTATACTTATATACAGAGAGGGTTTTGGATCGTGCTTCGCTTAGTTCCTCTCTCAGTCTTCTATTTTGAGCAGACAGCTTAACCACCTTCACAGAAAGAGCACTTATCTTTACACGGTCTGCAACAATCATACCCTTGAATTTATTCTCGTTCTCGCGACGTAATGCTTGGTTCATTGCCGTGATGCTCTTCCAGTAGATAACTTGCTGAGGCCATTCCATTTGCTCAACTACCTCATTTGCCGCTTGACGTCTTCATCAATATCCTGTGGCATCACATATGCAATGGACAGATAGAGTATTATTAAAACGATTAATTAATTAAAAAACAAATGAAATCCATGATTGCTAAATTCTTACAACTGCATCAATTGGGATGTCGTTATCTTCTGCTCTCCTCTTCTTCTTATGAAGAATGTCTCTTGGGCCACGAGCCCTGCCGGCGTCTACTGTAGCCGGTCCCTTAATCCTCCTCCTCTCTCTCTCTCATCTTCTCTTTCTCGATCCCCTGCTCCTTCCCCCACAAACATCCCTCGATTCTTTGAAATTGGCCATGTTGCTGCGGAAGCTTTATCATAGCTTTGCTTGCTTTAGCTACAACAGTGGCCAATCTCAAGGAACCAACAACCTCTCTAAGTCTCACCCAATTTGTGAGGGGAGGCCTCACCGTACATCCAACCGCTAGCTTCTTGATGCCGGTGAGTTCATAATACCACAACTGCACATTAAAGAAATAAAAACTTGACAAACACCTTTATCTGTAACAATTAATAAGTAACACTAACAATAAAAACGTAACCTTAACAACCAAACCGTAATATTAACAACCAAACCGTAACCTTGACAACCAAACTGTAACATTAACAACTAAACCCTAACCTTCACAATCAGTAATAAAAGACATGATTACTTACACAAACTAGAGGGGTACACCCTTGCAGATATAAAGTCGTCTTCCCTGGCTCAGGACCCTTCAGTGCCCTCTCTATCGCGTCGGATGTCTCACTAAATATATAGATCCCCCAAACAGTGTTATTGACCTGTTCGATGCTGTCAACGTACTTGAATAAATGCCTAGGAACGCCAGAAACACTGCTTGGACACCAAATCATGCTCAGCTGATAGAGGATCTATAGCAGGACAAAGTCCTTCACATCTCGGCGATCAGAAGATAGTACCAACTTCAAGAGTAGGTCCTCCACATTACGTCTGGTGGGGCCTCCTTTGGGGGGAGCTATACTACTGGAACCCCCGGCCTCGGGTTTGTCAAAAAACCTGGACCAAATCCTATTTTTTCTATCCCGATTGTGGTCAACATGAAGCCCCTCATTGGAGAACCATGTATGCTCCATTACCCACTCAAGGTTGAATGAGCATGTGATCTCTTCTCCATCATTCCTATCGGTGAAGACGAATTTTTTGCTTTTCTTGTCCCACTGACTCAAAATGTGCTCAAAGGTGGGAAGATCGACACCAGGTGGGCCAAATTGGACGTAGTGTCTGAATACACTATCTTCGTAGGCCGTAAAATACCTTGGCCCCATACGCATCACCAAATTCCGCATAAAGTCATGATAGGCACTGAAGCTGGCGATGGGTTGCAACGTAATAGTTGGCTTTGCCCTTTTTCTACAAAACAAAAACACAAGGCAAGAGCATTTTTGAGTATAATCAGTACTAATAACAACTATGCTGTAAACTTTGTGGATAAACCAACAACCTTAACAACAACCCCATAACCTTATCAACCAAAACCTAACCTTAACAATCAAAGCCTAACCTTAACAACCAAACAACAACCTCAACAATAAAAGCATGAACCTTGCATGTTAACAGTAAGCTCAACAGCTAACAGACACCCGTAATTTTGGACCTTCCCACCAGACTAGGAGCATTATCAATCAAACCATAACCTTAACAACATAAAACTTACGGTAAAAATTACCTTTTGGGTGCTGCCACGTGCTTCTCTTTTTCTCCTCTCTGTAGACCAAGGAGTGCTCTAGTGGCATCGTTGGACGTGCTGGTGGTGCCGGTGCTACCCTCTAGACCTTCGCGGGGGCCTACACTTAAATTTTGAGGTGGGCTTCTGGGTTGAGAATGGCTGGTTGCGATGTTCTCTAGAACATCAGCTATCGCAGCTCCAGCTTCAGATTCAGTCCGCACTGCAGTTGTATAGGCTCTTTCTGAGATTTCGAATTGCTGGGCGTCATCGCTTTCGTTGTGGTCGGCATTGAGGTTGGCTTTGGGGGTTGAATCACCGGCCATTTTGATCCCTTTGCTTTGATTCGGTTTGCGTTGGAGTCGCTTGATTTAGGGCTAGGGTTTTGAATTGGATTTCTGGAGTCGGTTTGCTTGTAGAAGAGAGAAATGACAGGGTACGGACGAGGAGGTAGCTCATAACGGGGAATTTTAAACGTAAGGGTATTTTGGGTATTTCAAGGGGGGTTTAAACGGAGTTACACCTGGGGATTCGTTTTGGGGGCTGGAAGAAAATCGTGGGCGGTTTTGGGGGCAAAGCACACGTTGAAAAAGTCTTGGGGGGGGGGGGGGGAGCACGTTTTGTTGTGTTTTGTGGGCTGGAAGCATTTTTCCCTTATAATAAACATAATATAATATAATAAATAATTATATTAATTAATACAATATGTCTTATATTTGTCTTTATTATAATATATAATTAATATAATAGAATATAGTATATTAGTTAATATAAAATATATTATAACATATATGTTATATTTCATATATGATATTATTATAATATAATATATGTGTATGGAAATGGTCGAACTAGTATTGATCAAGAAACTCAAATTTGTGTTTTCAAAACACTTTGGAAGAAAACATAATGACATGGTGTTTCTTTAGAAAAACACCACAAAAAACTCACAATAGTATCCAAACACACTCTAAATAACCTAAGCTTAGATGTATGAAAACCCTTCATCCATTAAACAACTATATAATCTAAACTTTTGATCGACATGGATTTGACATCGGAAAACTAAATCTGAATATATGATAGTAGAGCTAAAAGTGGTTGGATTCAGTGAAGATTTGAGAAAAGCCTTCTCAGAAATGAATAGTTGTAGCTAGGGGTACAAATGGTTCAGATACGGCTCAAATATGATAATTATCATATTCATATATGTTTACCATATATGGATATATATTTAACTCGGTAAGGAAAACTCATAGTCATATATACTAAAATCGGATGCAGATAAAGATATACATGGGGACACAAAACGGATATGAGAAAACGAAATTATATTGAAAAAATTATAGTTCATATGGTACCTGAGAGCTCATTAACATGTTTGTTATATTTGAAAAACTAAGATTGGATCTCTCTATCATTAAAACTAGTCTCAAATCATTAATCTAAGGATTAAAATAGTTGCATTTGTATGATCAATCCATATTCAGATATTTCACTATATAACTGTAGGCATCAAAAATTACCAACAGGCTCTCGCACGCAACTCGAAGCAGAGAGAAAATGATGAACGTCACTATCCAAGTCACATAAGCTTAATTGATTTTGATAAATGCATGAAGTAAGTCGACGAACCGTGTGAATCAACGGAACTACAGAATAACAAAGATACAAACTAATCAGGAGCTACGCTTCGCTTATGAAAGACGAAGTGCCTCTCGTGTCCCATCTACTCCACATGTGATTCACATGAGAGCTTGTAGATCTCCTCGTCGCCTTTCCTTCACACTTTGAATCGTGCAATTCCGAGTTCGGACGATGAAGATACAGCGGAAACAAACGGGACAAGCAAAATAGTGCCCCCGACCTTAGCGGAGACACCGCACGTGTCTTGGCCAAGGCCGAGACACTGCGGGTGTCCGTAGGCCCCAAAAATCTATTTTTTGTGGTTTTTGAGTAGTTTTCAACCGTTAACCACCTAGATTTATTTCAACTGATCTAATATCATTCAAGAACGTGATAAAGTAGTTACAACTGAGGATAAGAGTGAATTGGTGGTTCTTATCCAAAAATAGAGCTCCTGAGGCCTATAAATACAGCCCTAGGGCCTTCATTTGTATAGATCTGGAATTTTTGAGCCTCGACGAAGCCCTGCTGAATTAGAGACTGAAGGAGCATGAATTTCAGAGAAGAGGATAAGATTGGATCGAGTTCTTCGGCATAAAGAAGAAGAGTTCATCAGATCTATAGTTCTCGGTTCCTTCCCTTGAGATCGTACCTAGCTGTGATCTCGAGAAGAGTGGTTATCTCGCGGTTGCCGAGATAATTACTTCGGTTTCTTAATTTCTTCACGAATCAACAGAACTCCGGATTGATCTAATCGTTTGGTAGTCCATGGATATCAATGTCCCCGTCATAGGCAATGATCCCACGCAAGCAACGGGAGATAAACATCCGTTGCGTTTGTTTTAGAAGAGTTATAATTTTCGTTATTTTTTTGTGTGGGGAGATCTTATAAAAAGATCAACTTTTAAACTCTTTGTAACGCTTGAAGTTGTAATGAGTTGCACAATGAAAAAATCAACTTTCACACCAAACAAGCTGGTGTTTGGTGGAAAATTTATAGTAAAAGAAATAAAAGAAAAATTAATTTGTATTCCTTTGATCTCAATTATAATTGGATTTTCGATTACAAAAGAGAGGAGAATGATCTGGATTCTCCCCTTTGTTTAATTCTAGGTTCTTCACGGTAGCGATGAGATGCCTCCCTCGAATGCTCGCGTTGAGTTTGCTTCTCATTGACGATCCGAACATCTTGATTCACTGGAACGTGATTTTCTCCTCATGATTTGACGTTGTGGAGGGCTTATGTGGTAAGTTTTAGAACTCTGAACGAGTTTGAAACTCTATAAAAGAGTTGATTTAACCAAAAGTCGGTTATAAGCCAAGGATGAAGAAAGCTCCTATTGTTGATCTCCAAAGCTCCAGGGTCAATCCAAGCTAAGAAGTTCCAACACTTAACTCAGTTGAGTTTCTTCTTATTTATAGGGGATTAAGAGGATGTAACCGCCCCTTAAATCACTCCTAAGTGGGATGTAACCGCCCCCTAATCGTGGGAAATGATTTTGGAACCGTTCAAGGGTTTAAAGGGTGTAATCCCCCTAAAATCTTTCCATAATGGGGTGTAACCGATCCCATTAAGTGGAGATACGGTTTGAAGACCGTTCAAGTTCTGTTTAAACCAGCAAATGCAAAAAACGCGGGTCTGACCCCTGTGGGTCTGACCCTCGCATTTTGATGATGCAACGCAAGTTCGACCCCTACGTTTTGATGTTATAACGCGGGTTCGACCCCTACATTTTTATGTTACAATGCGGGTTTGACCCCTGCATTTTGATGTTGCAACGCGGGTTCGACCCCTGCGTTTTGATGTTGCAACGCGGGTTCAACCCCTATGTTTTGATGCTGACACACGGGAAGGACCTTCACTTTTTGGTTTGGCAACGCAGGGAGGACCTATGTGTTTCGTTCTGGGAACACAACCACGACTATGCACTTTGAATCTGGGACGCATAAGTGAGCTCTGCGTCTGGATATGAAGAGACCGTCAATTTGTAATCTCTTTTGCTAGAGTGTTACAAAGACCGTCATCTTGTAATCTTCGTCTTGGCTCTTTGAAAATATGAGAGTTGTCAGATTGTAACTCCCGATGTTGATTGTGAAGGCTGTTGATTAGAGCTTTCATCAGTTATTGCGAAGGTCGTCAGATTATAACCTTCATCGATCTACGTGAAAGTCTTTAAATTGTAGCCTTCTGGAAGTCGTTAGATTATAACTTCTATCATCGGTGTTTGATGGGAGATCAGCTATCTATTGTGATTTTTAGATAGCCTTTAGAAACCCCTCCAAAGTTTTTGAAAGTTCGTGATTGACTGGGACGAATTTTCGGATTACTTTGGATCTCAACTCTGATCTTAGAGCTGTTGATTCCTTGTCGTAAAGGACGCGTTCTCTATACACGCTTCGAAGGCATCTTGGTTGAAGGGATTTGCCACGTAGGACCTTTGCGTTTTAAATTTGGAACCCGGGTATGACCTCGGCGTTGTAGTTTTTGCAACGCGGGTCTGACCTTGGCGTTTTGACTTTAGATGCGGAGGTGGCTTTCATGTATTTTTGACTAAGTCTTTGAGACTTGTCTTTAGCTCATCTGTTTCAAATCTTAGCTCATATCTATTAAGCTGATGGGCCTGCAAACATGCATAGGATTTTTGGCAAACCCTCAGCCATCAACGGATTTGATAAGCCTTTACCGACTACCGTTTGAGTCGGGCTAGCATGTGAACTATTTGGATCCGTTTCACATGTAACGTTGTGCTAAGAGAATGAACCCTCTTAGATTTGATGCTATGATTTTGAATACATAGACTTTGTTATTTTTACGGAAAAAAACTAACCGGTGACGCGTGTTAGGCGTAGACTTATCTCTAATTAGGGATCGAGATAAAGTCCCCCATGCATGTGAGGCATGGATTTTGTTGTCTTTTTCACGGCAAAGGACTAACCGGCAACGCGTATTAGGCGTAGGCTTATCTCTATTTAGGGATCGAGATAAAGTCCCCCATGTGTGTAAGGCATGGATTCTGGTGTTATTAATAACAACCTGCTATGATGTTGAATACGTAGACTTCGCCATTATTATGGGAATAGGCTACCCGGCAGCATGTGTTAGATGTAGACTTATCTTTAATTAGGGATCGAGAGAAAGTCCCCCATACATGTGAGGTATGGATTTTGGTGCTACAATGTTGAACATGTAGGCTTTGTCACTATTTCTTCCTTTGTTATATTTTTACTTGAAACACTGAAAGAAAATTAGAAGTACCAGAGATGTAGTATTAATTTGGTATGAATTTTCACTTACAGAGAAATTCAAAAATTTTCTTCACTATCACTAGGATAATTCCCGAAAATCCTTAATCCGTTAGGGATTTTATAATGAAAACTTGTTATTCTTGTTGAAAAAGGATTAACAAGTTTATTAGGGGGTTTGACTGTTAGAGGTGTGATGTTAACCTAACAATATTTTATGGACATATCGCTCTATTGAAGAGAGTCGATAAGTTGATTTGGTCGTCAGAGGTGTGATGTTAACTTGACAGGAATTTGTTACGATCGGAGCAACTTTGTGGACTTATCATCCTATTGAAGAGGATTGATAAGTAGATTTTGTCAGAGGTGTGATGTTAACTTGACAGTATTTTATTACGATCGGAGCAACTTTGTGGACTTATCATCCTATTGAAGATGATTGATAAGTAGATTTTGTCAGATGTGTGATATTAACGTGATAGGAATTTATTGTAATCGGAACAACTTTGTGAACTTATCATCCTATTGACGAGGATTGATAAGTAGATTTTATCAGAGGTGTGATATTAACGTGACAAGAGATTTGTGGACCTATCGCTCTATTGAAGAGAGTCGATAAGTTGATTTTTTCAGAGGTGTGATATTAACGTGACAGGAATTTATTACGATCGGGGCAACTTTGAGGACCTATAGCTCTATTGGAGAGAGTCGATAAGTGGATTTTTGTCAGAGGTGTGATATTAACGTGATAGGAATTTGTGTACTTGTGACTTGAATAAGATTTTAGGAATTAGCGTCTCGCTGGGGAAACTTGCTAGGTGAGTTTATCATCAGAAGCGATGAGTTTTGATATTTGTGATATGAACAAGACTTTGAATACTTAGTGTCTTGTTGGGGAAGATTGCGATTTGAGCAATTTTGAGGACCTATCATCCTATTAACAAGGATTGATAAGTTGATTGCTAGAGGTATATTGTTAACATGACAAATTAGGAGTGATGCGAGTTGCATGCATACTCTGTGGGGGTGATGATCGACATAAGTGTAATGTTAACTTGATGATGTGAAAGATTTGTTATTCTTAATCCAATAGATTCCAAGTAACCAACCCCCAGTCTTGATTAAGACTTAGCAGGAGAATAAAAAGAGGTAGATAAGACACATCGCCTAGTGGGGCACTATCCATGAAGTCGGAATAGAGGCACATCACTTGGCAGGCCATTATCTGATGTTTGACTATCGGTAGGCCATTATCTGATGTTTGACTATCAGAGGTAACTGGTAACGTGATAGTTTTGTGGACCTGCCATCCTATTAAAGAAGATTGACAAGTTGATGGACTATCAGAGGTAATTGTTAACGTGATAGTTTTGTGGACCTGCCATCCTATTGAAGAAGATTGGCAAGTTGATGGACTATCAGAGGTAACTATTAACGTGATAGTTTTATAGACCTGTCATCCTATTAAAGAGGATTGGCAGGAGAATTTGGAGAATTTGGAAGAAATGGACTATCAGAGGTGTATTGTTAACTTGATAGTTTTGGCGGATTTCGTGGTTGACAGAGGTATTTTATTGAACATGACAACTTGGAAAATTTATTACTCATAATCCAATGAACTATAAATAAACCAACCCACAGTCTTGAACAAGTACAGAGGGAAAAAGGATAGACATGACACATCGCCTAGTGGGCCACTATCTAACGAGTTTGACTATCGGAGGTAACTGTTAACGTGATAGTTGTTGGTCCCGCCATCCTACTGAAAAGGATTAGCTTTAGTGGTCGTAGTATCTTCCCCTTCTGACTAAGAAGATTAGGCTTGGTCCGATTGCTCAGGTTGATCCTGCCTACTTTGTTCTTCAGCTTTGATCCTGACAATAATCTTTTGAACCTGTTCACCTTGAGAGATTAGTGCTAGAAGGTCGGTTTACAAGTTGTGTCGACAGGTTTCCACTAAGGTAGACTGTGTCATACCTGTCGGACATCGCAGAGCCATGTTTCGAAACCTCTTGACGAAGGCTTTGACGGGCTCCCTCTTCTTCTGCTTAGTGGAGAGAAGGGTATGGATGAAGACTTCTGTATCCTCTTCAAAGAATCTTGATAGGAAGAGTCTCTCTAGATCTGCCCACTTTTGGATACATCCGGCAGGTAGTTTCTTGAACCATTCAAAGACAACTCCCTTGAGGGTGCCAATGAACAATCGAGCCAGTATGGCATCGTTTGATATCACATTCCCAGTCTGTGACTTGAAATGATAGATATGTTAGTTCGGTGATCCCGTGCCGTTAAAAGTTTGTAACGTCGGGACTTTGAACTTTGGAGGATAGGAGGCTGTATCCCATTCGGCAGAATAGGGCCTGGCAACTCTCTCGTCTTGGAGCTCGCTTCTGTTAGCAATGGCATTGAGGAGAGCTTCCAATTCTTCCATTTTGGCAGACTGGAGATTTTGCTCGTTCTCGGTCTCTCTTCCTTCATCAGAGGAATATTCCAGGTTGTGGGCTTCTTAATTAGAAGCAGCACTACCAACCACTTTTTCTTTCCCTTTGCTTGTGTGAGATCAGGATGAAGATGCTTTTCCTCCTCGGGAAGATTCTTGCCTGGGTGGCGAATCTATCTTTTGAGATTTGGCCTTATCTGCGACGATTTGAGTCAACAGGGCTAGGAGTTCATTGAGGGTTTTCTGCTATGCTCGGAGCATAGAGTCCTGTTCAGCAACCCTCTTTGTGAGATCTTCAGAATTTTCTGCCATTTGGACGAATCTCATGTTCAACGAAAGAACTTGATGATTGGGACTCTGCAATGGCTGAATGTTCGCCATTGGAATTGGTTCCTCTAGCTAACCTCTGATAGTTGATAGGGGAAATGGCTGAGTATGTTGATAAACTCTATCGGACCTATTCAGGAAGTCTTTCAAGCCAGAAGACTAATCTTTCTCTGACTCGTCGGAGCTAGGGACTGATGATCTCCCTCTGCCGATCATGTTAGAAGTGACTCAAAGGTACTTGGTCTCTGGAGACTTCTTCCTGTGCAAACGTCGTTGTTGGTTAGACAAGGTAACATTCGTTAATTGATCGAACACCAACGTTTTGGCCGCATATGAGCAGCATTGACATCCCGAGAGGACCGTAGGAATCAATCGTTCACATTGGAATGAACGAATGACTTGTTGCATCGGTCTTTCTCTCGATATGAACTTTCTCAAATATGTTGTTAAGATTTGAGGAGAATTACTCACTGATTGTGAGGTTTGAATTAGAACCCCCAGTCCATGATTGGACAGGACCGGCTCTTGGTGAACATGGATCTGGTTGAGATGCATTGAATCTGTGGACTTCTTATATCCGCCCCTCAATCTAGTCGCACTACGCAGAGTATTCGGTGGTCTCATGTTACCCGAACGCGTGTCTGAGCTCCAGGTGTTGCTGGTGAAATACGATCTTGAGGTCTGCGTTTTGCTGATGAAACACAGTCTTGAGATCTGTGTTTTGCTAATGAAATGCAGTCTTGAGATCTATGTTTTGCTGATGAAACACAGTCCTGAAGTATGCGTTTTGGTGCTGAAATGCATGCCTGAGAGTTGCGTTCAATTTGTGGAACGCACTCCTGAGAGTTGCGTTTTGGTTCTGGGATGCACTCATGAGAGTTGCGTTCTGCCAGATCAACGTAGTTTTGAGGTCTGCGTTTTAATGTTGGAACACGCCTCTGGGGGTTACGTTTTATTTGGGAAATGCACCCCTGAGGGCTGCGTTTAACTTGGCTTATGCAGAGCTCGTGTTGAGGCTCACAACCACGGAGCTCGCGTTGATTGGAGGATCGGCTTTTTTGGAGTTGTGCCAAAGCTAAGTCTTCTCCTTCAGAGAGGGGACTGTATGAACAGTGCAACCCCCAAGAGAGACAGTCCTTCGATGAGTCGGCCACAACTGGAGCTTTAGTCTTCTTAGAAACTTTATGGATCTTACGCATAGCCTTGGGGCTAAGGGATCCGAAGGAGAGGGCCTCCTCAAACTTGGCTTGATCGAACTTGATGTCCAGAGTTTCAACGGTCGTACCAGTGAGCATGATGTCAGATTGCGCCACCACTTCTTCGTCAGAGAAGCTAGTCCCCAGCAGAGTCGTTATTTTTTGTTTGGTGGAAAAATTTGTAGTAAAAGGAATGAAAGAAAAATTGATTTGTATTCTTTGATCTCAATTATAATTGGATTTTCGATTACAAAAGAGAGGAGAATGATCTGGATTCTCCCCTTTGTTTAATTCTGGGTTCTTCATGGTGGCGATGAGATGTCTCCCTCGAATGCTTGTGTCGAGTTTGCTTCTCATTGACGATCCGAACATCTTGATTCACTGGAATGTGGTTTTCTCCTCACGATTTGACGTTGTGGAGGACTTGCGTGGCAAGTTTTAGAACTCTGAACGAGTTTGAAACTCTATGAAAGAATTGATTTAACCGAAAGTCGGTTATAAGCCAAGGATGAAGAAAGCTCCTATTGCTGATCTCCAAAGCTCCAGGGTCAATCCAAGCCAAGAAGTTCCAACCCTTAACTTGGTTGAGTTTCTTCTTATTTATAGGGGAATAAGGGGTGTAACCGCCCCTTAAATCACTCCTAAGTAGGGTGTAACCGCCCCCTAATCATGGGAAACGGTTTTGGAACCGTTCAAGGGTTTAAGGGGTGTAATCCCCCCTAAAATCTCTCCATAATAGGGTGTAACCGACCTCATTAAGTGGAGATATGGTTTGAAGACCGTTCAGGTTCTGTTTGAACCAGTCGAATGCAAAAAACACGGGTCTGACCCCCGTGGGTCTGACCCTCGTGTTTTGATGTTGCAACGCGGGTTCGACCCCTGTGTTTTGATGTTACAACGCGAGTTCGACCCCTGCGTTTTGATGTTGTAACACGGGTTCGACCCCTGTGTTTTGATGTTGTAACACGGGTTCGACCCCTGCGTTTTGGAGCTGACACACGGGGAGGACCTCCGCGTTTTGGTGTGGTAACGCAGGGAGGACCTATGCGTTTCGTTCTGGGAACACAACCACGAGCTATGCACTTTGAATCTGTGATGCATAAGTGAGCTCTGCGTCTACATATGAAGAGACCGTCAATTTATAGTCTCTTTTGCTAGAGTGTTGGAAAGACCGTCATCTTATAATCTTCATCTTGGCTCCTTGAAAATATGAGAGTCGTCAGATTGTAACTCCTGATGTTAATCATGAAGGCTGTTGATTAGAGCTTTCATCTGTTATTGCGAAGGTCATCAGATTGTAACCTTCATCGATCTACATGAAAGTCTTTAAATTGTAGCCTTCTGGAAGTCATCAGATTGTAACTTCCATCATCGGTGTTTGATGGGAGATCAGCTATCTATTATGATTTTTAGACAGCCTATAGCTGGCGACTACAGCGGGAGCCAACAGACTTACTGCTAAGGCTGTCATACCGTAGCCGACGATTAAGATCCCTGTGGATGAAGAGGTCGAATATGAGTTCGACCAGCAAAAATTTGAGGAGTACGTATCCTCCTCCCCCTCCTCCAGATCGTCTTCTCCTTGCAAGCGCAAGAAGGCCGCTTCTTTCCAGAAGGTTCGTTAGTCTTCAGATCTGAAGATTCAGGGTAACAATCTTCACCCAGTTGCTACTGAAGGCTTCTCCCTGGCACTTAAGAAGGCCGGATCCGACATTCGTAACAACTCCTTAAAGGTCAAGGAGTTGCCCGTCGAAAACGTACTATTGTTGACGAAAAGGGCTCATCAAAGGCGTCGTTGATACGAGTGTATCTTCTCTATGGAACTTAGCGATCCTCATGGAAGCTTGAGGATAGATGATTCTTATGGTAAGTTGAGAATAGAGGTGTAAAACAATACAGTGGAACGCAGGTTGAAGTGTGAAACGAGACGGCGAATCGAAGAATCGAAGTGTCTAGTTTTCAGTTCGTGAGTCGACTCATACATGCACATGAGTCGACTCATCAGGTTGAGTCGACTCATGCCTGTCATGAGTTGACTCACGAAACCTAGCCGTTTGTCAGAAGTTTCTGACCAGTCGACTCATGACTGTCATGAGTCGACTCACGAAGCCCAGCAGTTTTGTTAGAAGTTTCTGACCGATCAACTCATGACTATCATGAGTCGACCCATGTGTCATGAGTCGACTCATATATGCACATGAGTCGACTCATTGATGGTTTTCTGGTTCGTTTAGGATTCTGTTTGCACGAATTCTTGTGGGGTTTGGGTTTGGTTATTTACCACTTTGTCATCCATATTGTCACACCTATATAAGGGATTGTTTAAGGTTTCTAATCAATCAGAGGTAATCAAAGAGAGATTCTAATCAAGAGAGATTAGGGTTTAGAGAGAATTGAGAGTTTATTCTCGATTCTAGTGAGATTATGAGAGAGGGATTGTAATCTTTTCATACTCATAATTTAGAGAGGGTATTTTCCTTCGCCACATACTGAATTATTCTTGTGTTTCTGTCATCCTCTTCTCAACCCACCTTTGATAATTCCACGATCAAAGGTGCTTGCACGGCGACTCGTATCAGCCGTCAACATCTCCTCGCCAATTCGGCAAGGCTTTGGATCAGGTGGACGGATTCTGTTACCAAGCGGATCTAGAGTTCAGAAAGCACCAAGTGGCTAAGCCGCTGCCATAATAAGCATCGGCATCCTTCTCCCAACTGTCAACTAACAAATGAGTTTGTGTCAAACGAACCCATTCTACTCTCGAGGAGCTCATCCAGAAGCGCCGCGTACTTCTTGCACACGCCCGCATCCTTGTGCATAAAGCAAAAGAATTATAAAAATAAGAAGTGTTCAAAAGGCCACCAAGATCTAAGAAGGTTTGGATGTTGAAGGCCAAGTCAGCGCTTCTACCCGACAAGAGACACCAGTCATGTCTCTTGCTCAATTCCAGATCCAAAGCTAGTTCCCAGCTTTCGTCAAGTTCAGATCTCTCTCCTTCTAATCCCGCACCTCCGGTAAAGCTCCGTGATAGTATGGACATATTCAAAGGAAAGAAAACAATGGCGAACCTCCTAGGTCCTTTGCACGAAGATCGAGGTAAGGTTCCCGTTAGAGAACACTTAGGCCCAGTGAAGGAACCCCGAGCAACTATCCAGACTGGAAGTCGTACGTGACCTCCTAACAAGCTGATTCCTATGACCACCCGCTTGGTTGTGCGTACAGAAGGCCAGGAGCTCGTTAGGGTTTCACCCTCACAAAGGTGTGATTCCAAACGTGTAACTCCTGCAAACGCCAACAAGGCAACAAATCCTCAGAAGGAAACGTGTTTGTCAGATGATGACTTTATGCCTGAGAAGTCATGCCAACACACGATAGATTGCTCCGATCATCATGCCGATGAGTTTACTATCAGGCTGGGGGTACGAACAAATCATGAAAGAGAGATACCTAGGGGACAGACTTTAACCGTCCGTACGCCAAACTTATCTGGGCAGTATTATTAGAATATAGATACCCCAAGAGCGTTTCACAGAGGGTCTCCGTATTCCAAAGGCTTTCCCCTGAAGCGTTGAAACCATGGTTGGCAGGGGGTAAGTCAAGGAGTTTCCGTAAAAAAAGTCAACCGGTCAAGATAACAAATTCCCTGAAGTCACTATCAACATGGTTGACAGAGGAAAGTCTGCGATTACTTTAAACGGCTCTAATCCTGACTTTTTTTCGGGAAGAAAAATCAATTTAGGAATAGCCCAACAGATGTCTTGGCTCTAGGTAGAAGCCATCAAACATAGGGTTGACCCAAGGATGCACAAAGAACTGTCTTTAGAGGACGAAGTTTTAGATACTTGCTCCGCAATCGCCTCTGACGACACAAATTCTAGCGTGGGACAAGATCGGGAAGTGTTTATGATCAACACCGAGCAAATGGCCAAAATTCTCGAGGATGCTCTAGCCAAGCAGAAAGAAGTATTCAAAATTGAAATGGAAATGGCTATACAGCGGATGAAGGAATAACATAACCAACAACTTCAAGCTCTGTCCAACCAGATTGGTCTATCCAGTCATCGCAACAATGTTAACCAAGCAGGTAGCGATTCAGATGTGGATGAACACCTTAATGCTGATGATCCTTCTGTTAATCAAAATCCTGGGGATAGCCCCACTAATGATGATAACGCCGGGGGTGGCCGCAAAGTTCCTCCTTGAAATCAACCAAGTAAAGTACGAGTGAGGATGAGAAAATGAAGGACCTCGAGAGCAAAATCAACGCACTGATGTCTGCTCAGGAGGTAAAGAAGATCGGGATTCCGTGTCCCTATCCAAGAGAGTGAGAACTAATTCCATATCCGGCTAAGTTTAACATGATCAACTTCACGCCGTTCGACGGGAGGGGCTCGTCCACTCAGCATCTAATTTACTTCAAGTCCCACTTGGGTGTGATTTTAGGGAATGAACCCCTGCTGGTCCGGTCATTCGTCGTTACTCTTCATGGAGCTGCCTTTGATTGTGATACGGGTGTATCTTCTCTTCGGAACTTAGCGATCCTCATGGGATCTTGAGGATAGATGATTCTCATGATAGCATGAGAATAGAGGTGACAAACAGTATAAAGGAACACAGGTTAGAGCGAGAAACGAGGCAGAGAATCGAAGAGTCAAAGTATCCAGATTTCAGCCTGTGAGTCGACTCATACAGGTACATGAGTCGACTCATCAGGTTGAGTTGACTCATGCCTATCATGAGTCGACTCACGAAACCTAGCCGTTTTGTCAAAAGTTTCTGCTCGATCGACTCATCAGTTATGAGTCTACTCATCAGTCATGGGTCGACTCATATACAGTTTTGAGTCGACTCAAGAAATCAAGTCCTGTTAGCAAAAGTTTCTGACCAGTCGACTCATCAGTTATAAGTCGACTCACATGAGGTCATGAGTCGACTCATAACTGTTCATGAGTCGACTCATCGGAGATTTCCAGATTCGTTAAGGACTCTATTTACGTGTTTTCCTATTTGGGTTGGGCTTGGTTATTTACCACTTTACCACCCTCGCTTGTACACCTATATAAGGGATTGTTTTAGGGTTTAAAACAATCAAAGAGTTTAATCAAAAGAGATTAGATTGTAATAGAGATTTAGAGAGCCTGTTCTTCAATTCTAGAGTGAGATTGTGAGAGATTGTAAATTGCATACTCATAATCTAGAGAAGGTATTTTCCTTCGCCCAAAACCTGAGTTGTTCTTGTGTTTCTTATTATTTTCTCCTCAACCCACCATTGATAATTCTACGATAAAAGGTGATCGCACGGCAACTCGTATCAAGTTGGTATCAGAGCGATTAGATCCTATGAAGGGGGAACCTGTGTATAGTCCTTACTCGATCGTAATACAAGAAGCTTGGCGAGATCCTTATTTCCTTGGAAGAAGTCCAGAAGATAAGGAAGGAGAAGATGTCTGAAGTAGATAATTCAGCAAGACTTGATGCTATGCAGAAGCAGATCGAGACGATCGGTTCGACACTCAGTCAGCTCGTAGGTCTCATTAACAAGGGAGACAAAAGTGAAGAATCTTCTTTGAGGGGTAAGAAGAAACTCGTCGAGTCCGACGAAGAGAGCGAGAAATCTGATTCAGATGGGGAAGAAGAGATTGTTAGGACTACTGGGCATCATGGGGGTAAAAAGAATTACCAGAATTTGAAGATTGATTTCAAAGTGGAAATTCCTGTCTATGATGGGAGTGTTAATGTGGAGAAGCTCGATGATTGGATTGAGTATATGGAGATGTACTTCACTCTCAACGGATATTCATCCAAGGAGAAGATCATGTTCGCGACGTTGAAGCTTTCGGGGCACGCGTTGACGTGGTGGAAGTCTTATTGCAAACAGGAAAAGAAGGCGGCATCGTGGAACAAATTCAAGGAGCTACTTTGGAAGCAGTTCTATCCGGTGGGGTTCCTTGAGGAGCGTTGGTACAAGTGATATGGCTTGCGCCAAAGGTTTAATCAGACCGTTCAATAGTACACGACGGAGTTCTAGCAGCAAGCGATGGTTCTAAACATCGCAACGGACGAGTACTCCATCTTCATGAAGTACATTGTAGGCATCGAAAATTACCTATAGGTCTCCACGAACATGCTCAGTGTTAAGGAACGACAATGAACGTTACTATCTGGTTCACAGGAGTTCGATTGACGTCGGTGAACGCTTGAAGTGAATCGACAAACTATGTGAGCTGACAGAATTTCAGAATAACGAAGGCACGGGCTAATCGGAAGTCCCGCGATGTTTACAAAAGATGCATCGCCCCTCATGTCTCATTTATTCTACAGATAATCCAACCATTGGAGTGGATAGAGCTCTTCGTCAGGCTTCCAACGCACTTGGAATCGTTCAAATCCGAGTCCGGACGAAGAATTTACGGCGGAAACAATCAAACAAGTGTAACGGAGCGTCTCAGGCTGAACTGGGACACCCGGGGTGTCTCGGGAAAGTCGAAACACCCCAGGGGTGTCTAGGCACTGATTTACGCCCTCATGCCTATAAATAGGAGCCTTAGGCCTCACTTTTAAGGATCTGGATTTTTGGAGAGGATTGGCGAAGCCCTGCTGAAGTGAAGAGTGATCGAGCATCTCAACACAGGAGAGTTCTTCTTCAGATCTTCATCACCCCATTCGTTCCTTAGTATTACCCCTCGTCGGTAATCCTAAGAAGAGCAAATATCTCGCTTTATCCGAGATAGGCGCTTCAAGTTTCTAGATCTCCTCGCGGATCGACGAAGCTCTGCCCGATTTTTCTGGATCAGATCTGATTGCCCGGTGGTCCACGGATATCGACGTCCCCGTCACAGGCTAAAGACCCACGCAAGCAAGAGACGATAAACGGATCTTGTGTTTATTTTCAAGAAAGTTGTAATTTTTAATTCTTTGTTATTTGAATTCATTTGTAACGATTGACGTTTTAATGAAATCAATGATGAAGGCAACTTTTGACGAAAACACCCCTCTCCCGCCTCCTCTTATTGGGAAGTGACGTCATCGTCGAAGGAGGAGATCGGGATCGTGGGGACCTGCTGCGGGCGTCGGCGGAGATCCTCGAGGAGGGGACAACGGTGGTCGTCAATAGATGCTGCCGCCTCGTCGAGATCCTCGTCGTCATCGCTGCCTTCATCTTCGGCTTTCATTCTCTTCGATCTTTGCTCTGCTGACCCGCTGCCGCCTCCTCTGCTCTCCCGCGCCCAGATCAAGTCCTGCTCCGAAGCCCTAGCGGTCTTCAAGCAGAAGCTCCGCTCGCGGGCAACGATCGTGCAGGAGTTCGATTGCCTTCAGGCTCCTTCTCTTTTGCTTTTTATGGTGATTTCCAGGGCTTGAAATTGGTAAACTTTCAATGTTAAAGATTAGAACTTAAACGACAAAATTCCGTCTTTTAGGCATTTTCACGAACAACTTTTGTGCTAAATCCATGAGGGGACATAACTTTTATGCCAACCTTTGATTTTTTTTTTATCAATTTGATTAGTAGCTTTTATGCTAAATTTATGGTTGAAAGATTGGAAGCGCGTGGACAAATGTTTGGCTGTTTTGTCGGCTAAATTGCTTAGAGCATACTGGATTTGCCGTTCTAGCACTATTTCAAAACATTAAGTATGCATGCATCAATTTGATTTTGGTTGATCCATTGTAGATGCTGTTGAGAGCCAAAGCAGTGGTAAGTTTAAGGTGCACGTCCGGAATCCATACAGCAGAACAGTGTCAGATGATGCCAGAGAAGCCTCAAAAATGTTTCACCTTTTCATTTCCAGTCTCATCCTCAGTGTGAGTATGCTTTTGCTTATATCTGTATATCTTATGCCTTTTCTTAATATGATTCATGGATTAGATTATCATTAGGTAATTGATGGAGTGGTAATCAGACCCAATACTAATACATGGATAACCAATCTGTCAATTATTCGTTTGCATAGTTGCACATAATTATGTATTAATATGTTCATATATTTGGGCATAGCAGCTTTTAATCATAAAGTTGATATGTCTGTTAAGTAGCCATCCTTGTGATTTAGATTAAACAATCAGAACCTGGTTGTAAGTCCGTGATTATCTGGTTCTCTTATCTGGAAAGTCTAGAAATTATAGTGGAGTATTTAGCAGAAATAGGCATATAACTGTTATCTCTAGAATCATGTGAACTACATTCTATCGAGAGCCAATAATTATAGCAGAAATCTTTACTTTCCATTTGTGTATGGTTGTTCTATAACGACAGAAAACAAATAAGTTTGAATACAGATGGTGCTTGAAAATAAATAGCACGGGAAATAGTTCAAATGATTTATCTGATATTCGTATTTGAATCCAGTGATCACTGACCAGTTTGATAACCATCCAAACTGATACGAACTAGTAATATGTGATCCTGCCCAACTGCTTGTAGCATATGTAGCACAAGCACTTGTGTTGTGAAGCCCTGTCGTGTTGCACACTGTTCCTGTGTTGGTCAGGAGTTTAGGCGCATGTTTCAGATATGATATTTCTGATTTGCGTATATTTTTCAGAATTTCCCATGTATCTGATCGTTGCCATGCCCATGCAACAAAGTTGAAGCTCTATTTAGTATTTCCTTGTTTTCCATCATGTCAATGCTTTATTTAATTGTTTCCGGACTATTATGCAATAGGTTCCTGTCTTCCTCATACGCCTTCCGTACATAAATTGTTTTGTAAACAAAAATCTCGGACCATTTATAATCAGTGATCTGTTGAAGTGGGTTCTAGTGAGTATTATTGTTCAGTTTGTAATTGGCAAGGCGATTCTATGTAGCAGCCTATAGAGCACTGTGGAATGGATCTACAAACATGGATGTTCTGGTTGCATTGGGAACTTCAGCTTCTTACTTCTACTCTGTGCCCTTCTATATGGTGCAATTACTGGGTTTTCATCCCCCCACTTATTTTGAGACAAGTTCTATGTTAATTACATTTGTTTTATTTGGGAAGTATTTGGAAGTTGTTGCAAAAGGAAAGACGTCAGATGCTATCAAGAAGCGGGTGGAACTTGCCCCTGCAACTGCACTTTCACTGAAAGACGCAGGTCACATTTACTCATCACTTTTGCTGATTTGCAAGCATAAAGCATCATAAGGAAATCACATTTCTCTATTTATGTTCTAATTTGGGTTAGTATGAGTAGTGTCATAGCCATTGTAAATAATTTATGTCAATTTATGTATCTCTCTACTATTTTGGTGAATGTATTATTTGAATATAATGAAGTTTGATATTGGAATATAATTAGATTGTGTTGGATATGAATATAATTTGTTGTTCAATATTGTGTACATGCACTCAAAGTAGATTTTGAAAAAAAAAAACAAACTACTGTAGCAAGCATCCTAGACGGAAATTCCGTCTAGGATGCTCAAATTCCGTCTAGGATAACTTATTTTTTTTAAAAAAATTTAAAAATATCCTAGACGGAAATTCTGTCTAGGATGAGTATTCTAGACGGAAATTTCCGTCTAGAATACTCATCCTAGACGAAAATTTTTCCCGTCTAGGATGCAGTATTCTAGACGGAATTTCCGTCTAGAATATTCCGTCTAGGATGTATTCTAGACGGTTTTTAATTCCGTCTAGAATATTCCGTCTAGGATGTATTCTAGACGGAATTTCCGTCTAGAATACTACATTCTAGACGGGTATTCTAGACGGAATTCCGTCTAGAATACATATCCTAGACGGAATTCTGAGTATCCTAGACGGAATTTTCCATCTAGGATACCTTATTTTTCACTTGTGTTTGAAAAACATGCCCATTTAACCATTTTATTAATATTTTAGATTACTAAATAGTTATTAATTGTTAGTTACTAATAACTTTGTTTGAAAAACATGCAGATTTAACCATTTTATTAATATTTTAGATTACTAGATAGTTATTAATTGTTAGTACTAATAACTAATGTCAATGTGGGTGTTGGTTAATTTAGTTACTAATAACTATTGTCGATGTGGGTGTTGGCTAAAGTCAATGTGGGTGTTGGCTGTGGGCTAGGGGCTCGTTTGGTACGCGGGAATGAGTGGGAATGGAATTCAATTCCAACTCTCTTTTCCCGCGTACCAAACACAATGTACTTTTAGATGTTAGAATTGAAATTCCCACTTCTTATCAATTCCCACTTTATGTGGGAATTGTCATTCCCAACCATTTAACAAGGAATTGATATTCCCACTTAAGTGGGAATAAAAATAATTAAATGATTTCCAATTATACCCTTCTTAAAAGATACGATTAGATATAAATTCCTATATGAAAATTATTTTTATAAAAAATATCTTATCTTAAGCTACTAGTACAAATATATAAATAAATAAAAGCATGAATATAACATGCCCAAGTTCCAATTTACAAACATGGTTCCTAAGTAAATTTATATCACTGACCTTACCATAATTCCAATATCTTGTGATATTATTTTTTTAAAAATTTCTGATATCGTTCCTAAGAAGTATATTAACGCCGACATGTAGCATTAGAAGTTAGAAAAGTGAAATTATAATTATTTATAATTAAAAATAATTTTTATATAAATTATTTTTCAATTTGTAAGCCAAAAGTCCAAAATTAATGTTGCCAAGATGTTGTGACAAAATATAACTATTACATAAAAATTTATTTCTCTAAGGAAAAAAATCATTTCTATAAAACTTATTTTTCTAAAAAATGAATTATTTAGTTATTTTTAAAATATTTTTAATATTTTTAAAATTCTGTGTTTTGGTAAGGGCATTATTAGAAAACTAAATTTTATTCTCACTTGTGAACAAATGATACCAAACGAGGGAATGAGAATAAGATTGTCATTCCTGTTCCACTCTCTAAACGC
>BQKN01018290.1:0-13970 GCA_022839385.1 Asparagus kiusianus | reverse complement strand
CGATAAGTTAGAAGTGTTGCGATCGGAGCAACTTTGAGGACTTATCGCTCTGTCGATGAGAATCGATAAGTGAGTTCTAACAGAGGAGTTATAATCATATTGATAGTGATAATAACTAGATTCAATCTCTGTTAGGATAATGACCATCTGATGAGTTGAGGAGATATAGAATTTTGAACGCACTCTGTTGCAAAGAACCCATGAATTTAGAGGCTAAGTATCGAAGATGGACTCTTCATTTGGAAGAGTTATAACGCTAAGGTGACCTTCGCGTTTGAAGTATGAAACGCTGGTCTGAGCCCAGCGTTTGAACGCGGGTGTGAACCTCGCGTTGAGATTAAAGTCTTAAGTGACTTTATCTAAGAACGTAAAAGATTTACGTTTTGAAATATAAAACGGTTGGGATTCTTTTACCGAACCATTTCAACAGCTTGATAGCTATTATAAATAGACCTGAGTGGTCACATCAAGAGTCATTCGACTCTTTCCACTTTCGGCCATTTCTAAGAACGAGAAATCTCGTTTGACTTCGGCGAGATCTCCGACGAACTTCGTCTCCTTCGTTCGAAAACGCCTCCTCCGATCTACCGTGCTGATGGCGTCACGGAGGACGGGTCCAAGCTCCAAGAAAGTCGCCGGAGCGACTTCCGAAACACCGTCGGTTGAGGGCGCCGGCGGTGTTCCTATTCCTGCGGGGATGTCGTCGTCGTCTCCGCCGCCACATGGGCCTCCCTGTCGTGGTGAGTGCCGACTAAAAGAACTTGCTTTGACAAGTTTTCTGAAAACCCTAAATGGGTTCTTGATAACGAGGAAGATGACTCGTTCTAACTGGTTGAAAACGCGGGGTTGGGATATCCTTTGGGTCCCGATCCTCGCGTTCCAAATTTTTTAACACGAGATTCGACCCTCGCGTTTGAGAATTCTGACGCGGGGCTCGACCCTCGCGTTGGAAATTTGGACATGAGACTTTAACCCATTATGTTTTGGGTTCTATCTTTATGTCGATAGCTCATTAACATCTGCTTTCGATTGTGCAGTGCTTCTTCCAAATGTGCCACTTTCGCAAGAACATCATTTTGGGTATATTGGCGGTCTTGATGCAAACGAAACTTTCAGTCTTCAAAACACAGTTCCGCTTTGTACTTTCGTTGACTCTGAGAGAACGGACATGATTAGATCTCCTCGATGTTCAACTCTTAGAGTTTTGATCACTGATTTGGACATGGAGACCCCTGCTGGTCATGCCCAGTTTCCCAAACCGGCGTTCATATTCGGGGATCGCATATCCATCGATGATCACCTCGTACATGCAGAAGATTCGAAGCTATTGCGGAAAGTTGATAATCGCTACTTCTTCCTTCCCAACATGAAGAGGATGTATCCCCTCTCCTACTTCTTGAATGCAAGCCGTCGTCGGAGTCTGACTTTTGACATAGTTAAAGAGAAGGAAAATGTGTCGTTCGGATCTGGTCGACGGGCTCGTACACAAATCGGAGGGCAGCTCAAGGGATTGAGACCCGGTTTATTTGAGAAGAAGGAACTGGCTCAGGAGATGCTACGCCCAGCGAATATTTTCATTCGTCAGTTCCTTGTGACTCAGGGTGAATTTTCTACCCAAGCGTTCAGATCCCCTGGATGGGTTTGTTCTGGAGAAGGAGGTTGGTGGACCCGCATGATTGACTTCGTTCTTGAGGAGCTTAAGGAGTCACTCACTCAATCGGGTCTCACAATTCCCGTGTTAGCTACTCGACGGGGAGTTGTGCAGAGCTTCCATAATTTCTTCGCTATGTTAGAGAAATATAACTCGGACAGTTGTACATTTTTCACACCTGCAGGAGAGTTAGGTTTTGCTCTTCATGAGATGCAAGCGGTGTCGAGATTGCCACTTGGGAAAACACCCTACGAAGAGTTCATCCCTACTACCGAAGAGCTTTCTCAGTTGAGGTTGGCGCACCCAGAAATTTATGCTACTTTCTGGGAGTTGATGTGCCACTTCCATATATGTGCTCAAATCTGTGGGACGCGTGGAGGAGGTATCATGCATACCACGTGGGCGGAATACCTCTTTCAGAATTTAAACCGGAAAGATGTAGCCGTGTCTCGTGTTGCAGCCATCTCTCCCAAAGAAGCCAAAGCTCGGATTAAGGCTTCTAATGCCATCTACAAAACAGAGCATGTAGAGGAGGATTTTGAGGCTGGTGTTGAGTTTGAAAGTTTCCACCACCAGGCTACAATTCCTATTTCTGACACGACTCTACTTGCAGGCTTCTTTATGGTTTGGTTGAAACGGTGCGTAGTGTCGTCAAGACCAATAGAAGCGATCCTGGCTGAGGTTGTATATCCAGCTGTTTTGCTGGCACATGGGAGACCCGTGAGCCTCCTCACTGCCATGGTCGGCTGCATTCAAAACGGCCTAAGGATGTTAACCTCTGATCTGCTCGGCGCCTCGATGGTTAAGGTTGCCAGGAAGAAAGCAGGGAAGAACCCCCAGCCACGCATACCAGTGCCGTATACGTACTTGGTGGCCTGGTTCGTGCTGCATTGCCCCTCCTTGATGACGGGAGTATCGGAGAGTGCTGATGCTTACATCCCCTTCATACAGATATTAGAGTCGGTCATGTGGACTCATTCTTACATAGTCAGGGCTCGACAATTCTTATCTCGGGAAGATAATTACCGGATTTTCTGTTGTGCTCCTGATTTTAACGGAGCTGACGTGAAGGATGCCCGCTTCTTGGACTTGCTTTTTGAGGGCTCGTCTTCTTTGGAAGAAGGCACATTCAACTGGCTTCTTATGATCAGGTTGGGCTACCTGGTCTTCCGCTTGCGGGAGAAGTGCTTTATTGAACCTTACGTGCCTTTTCGGTTCGCTAGGCAATTCGGATATGACCAGCTTTATGTTGGCAATCCCAACCCAGCATTGGCTCATATTGGGAATTTATATGAAGGAGCTCGTGCATGGTACTTCTTTTCCGCCGGGGGAACCCATGCGCAATTCACTCTACCCAATTCGCCGCCTGGCTGCTCCACTATTGCCGATTTCCGCAGCTGGTATGAAGAAGTTTCCCAAGTCACGGGGTATGATATTTACACCTCCTGCATAAGTGAGATTCGGGAATTGTATCGTTCGAGGAGTCGTTCTTCCAGCACTCGTTTGCCGGGGGTAGAAGAATATCTATCCTGCGAACAAGAAGCATCTGGGGCTGTCGAAGCTCCTAGAAATTTATCTGCCATCGAGCCTCCTAAGGAAGAAACTCCTATGGAGATCGAAGAGGAAACACCGATTGCTGACTCTCCCGAAGAAAAACCAATTCCAAAAGTGCCTGCTTCTGAACCTCGTCTTCTGAGATCGGGTAAGAAGGCTCTTTCTGCTGCTGAGCAGGCCGAGTATGACAGGAGAATGCGTAAACGACTGCCTGTCATAGCCAAAAATTCAAAGAAGACCAAATTAATGGGAGACGCGATACGATCAGCGCATGCTGCGTCTCCTGAAAATAGAGAGGATATTACGCTTCCCACCGCTCCTCCAAGTCTTGAAGCAACAATCGGTGAGCAGGAGGAGGATATCTTAGGCTCCACGTCAGAGATGATCAAAGCATTCTTATCTGAAGCCCCGCACACCTCTACTCGCACTGATTATGCGGACTGCTTCGTTTATCCGACCGCCCCACCCCCAAGCTCTGAGACACTGAGGGAGCTCATCGAACAATTGGAACGTTGGATGCAAAGGACCATTGACGTTGTCAGTCTCGGGGACGTAAGTTACAAGGTTTTTGAACCTCATTTGCTGGAATGCTTGGCTAAAATCAAGCATCAGGGTGATAAAATATGGACCGAGAACTGTCGTGAGAGCCTCATCATCTTGGAATATGAGCTGGAATTCCTCTCCATGCTGCAACGTGACGACATAGGCCCAGAAGTGGATCGGGCTCTTTCTGAGGCCAAGGCTTCGAAGGCACAACAGCAAGAGGTTCTTCAGAAGAGTTTATCCGAAACAGAACCTCGTCTCGCTCACCTGCGTGATGAACATGCCCAAGTTCAGAGGGACATGGGCAACCTCGCTGTGGGTCTCCGGGATACTGCAGCAGAACTTGCTCGAGCTGGTGTTGAAGTCCCTCAGATAAACGCTCAGCTAGCTGATGGTGTGGAAATTTTAAGAGGATTCGCTGGTTATTGTGATGGACTCTTCAAATGCTATTGCGACGAGATTGTTGCTGCCGATAAAATTCGGCGAGAACTTGCAGAAGCAACGCCTAGTGAAGAGGAACTCAAGAGCAAGATAACTAAAGACATCAGAAAGGCTCGCGAGGAAAATATATCAGCGCTGAAATCTAAACTCAAGTCTTTCAGATTGATGAGCCCCGATGTTTAGGGTTTGCGCTATTTTTGGTGGAGGGATAAATTTGTATCATTTTCCTTTCAATTGTTTTCACTTTTGTATTCAGATTAACAATATTGAATGGAAATGATATCATTTTGGTTTTCATTATCTCTTTTGTTGAAATATGATTCAAGACAATGAAAAACGTAGTGTCGACTCAATATGAAAACGAAATTCTCTTTATTATCATTTATAAAACAATTCTAGAAAATTTCAATCGTCAGAGGTGTAGTGTTAAATTGACGAAATACAAAGTAGAGTTACACTATAAATAGGTAACCCCCAGCCTAATCTAGTGGGGGATTAGGGGGCAACATGATTCACGGGAAATATCTCTTTAGGAATTTCCCATTGATTGGCATCATGAGCCTATCTCCTTGTTGATTGATGAGGCGATATGCTCCGTTCGAATAAACTGAGTCTATCACGAAGGGCCCTTCCCATTTAGGATTGAACTTCCCTTTGGTTTTGTGTGTCATCACCATGGGTCGTCTGTTGGCCAAGACCAGATCGCCTTTCTTGAAAGTTCGTTCCTTAACCTTTTTATTGTAGGCTTTGGAAATCCGAGCTTGATAGAGTTCGATCTGCTGCTTAGCTTGAAGTCGTTTGTCGTCTAGGGCTTCAAGTTCTTGCAGGTGCCGTTGATGCTTTTCTTCTTCTGTTAGCCCCGTCGTGATAGCGACTCTCAGAGAAGGAATCTGAATTTCTAGTGGTAATACGGCTTCACAGCCATATACCAGCGAGAACGGTGTAGCTCTCGTAGGGGTCCTCACCGTTGTACGGTAAGCCCATAAACATTCGCCGAGTCTTTCATCCCAATCACGTCGACTCTTGGAAACGAATTTCTTGAGAAGTTTCACAATGGTTTTGTTGAAGGCTTCTGCAAGACCATTCGCCGGTGGGTAATATGCCGTAGATACAACGCTCTGGATCCTGAATTTGTCACAAAACCTCTGGAACCCAAAACTGACGAATTGCGTCCCATTGTCATGAACTATCCGCCTCGGGACTCCAAAACGGTAGACAACATAGTGTTTGACGAATTTAATTACGTTTGAAGTTTTGACTTCTTTCAACGGGATTGCCTCCGCCCATTTGGAGAAATAATCGGTCATAGCCAGGATGAACCGATGTCCTTTAGAAGTTGGAGGAGAAATTGGACCTACAATATCCATGCCCCACTCTTCAAATGGCCATGACGCAGATGTAGGATGTAAGTTCCCAGGTGCTTGGTGGATGAAATCCCCATGAATTTGGCACGCGTGACAACGTTTAGCGTAGTCAACCGCGTCTGAAAACATCCTCGGCCAATAATAGCCGATTCGCCGGAGGCGATCTCCTAGTTTAGCTCCGGGCTGATGAGCTCCGCACATTCCGTCGTGGGCTTCTTTAAGAGCTTCCCTTGCTTCCTTTCGAGAAAGACATCGAAGCAAAACCCCGTCATGGGATTTACGATACAGAGTCTGAGAGACTGCATCATAATAGAATCGCAGGGCCTTTCGTTTGATGGCGGCCGCTTCCTTAGGGTCATTGGATAAAATTCCGTATAGGACATAGTCAACATATGGAAATCGCCAATCTCTAGACTCGAATTCTATGGAGGTTGTACAGACCTCCTCCGCCAATGTCTTGTCTGAGCTTTCCTCCTTAGGAATCTTGGAGGAGTATAGTTCACGCCCTACGACAGGGATCGTCGTTTCAGTTCCTGGTGGTAATGCCAGCGAAGTTGCCAATGAAGCCAAAGCATCTGCGTAAGCGTTCTGGGCTCTTGGAATGTATTCGATAAAGAATCCCTCGAACTGCTTAGCTTGCCTCAGCACTGCGAAGTAGTATGGGATTAAGTCCTCATGACGTACTTCGTACTCCCCTCGGACTTGATTTACAATGAGCTGAGAGTCACCATAAGACTCAAGATGCCGAATATTGAGTTCTTCGGCGAGTCGCATCCCTAGTAGCAAAGCATTATACTCAGCTACATTGTTGGTGCATGGTTCGATTAGGGAAAATCCTCTTGGGATTATGTGACCGTTAGGAGAGACGAACACTACTCCTACTCCCGCAGTAATCGCTCCATGAGGATTTGCTCTGGATGCACCGTCAAAGAATAATTTCCACACTTGTGTAGATTCTTGAGCAACACAAGCTTCGGTGACTTCGTCGGGCAATTCTTCATACAACTTAGATGTCCCTGGCACCGGGTGATCGGCCAAGAAATCTGCCAATGCTTGACCCTTGACTGCCTTTTGGGGCATAAATTGCATGTCGTATTGTGACAAAAGGATGGCCCATTTTGCAAGCCGGCAATTCAGAGACGATGGTTTCGTCATCAGGACTCTCAAAGGATTCACCTTAGAGATGACATGAATTGTCTGTCTAACTAGGTAATGTCGCATCTTTTGAACCGCGAATACCAAAGCGAGACATTCTTTCTCGACCGGGTTGTACCGATGTTCGACTCCCATCATGGTCCTACTTAAATAGTAGATGGATTGTTCTTGGCCTTGGTCATCGTTCTGGGCCAGCAGCGCTCCCAGCGAATGATCCATAGCCCTCACATATAATAGGAATGGTTTTCCTGATATAGGGGCCACGAGAACCGGTGGCTGGGTGAGATACTTCTTAATCTCTTCAAATGCTTTTTGACATTCCCCATCCCACACAAAGGATACTCCTTTCTTCATGAGCTTCGAGAAAGGTTGGCAGTGCCCCGAAAGGTTAGATATGAACCTCCGGATGTAGGCTAGTCTACCTTACAAACCTCGGAGTTCTTTGAGGTTCTTCGACGGTGGCATGTCTTGGATGGCGCGCACCTTCTCTGGATCCAGAGAAATCCCCTTGGATGTGACAATAAATCCCAGGAATTTTCCACTTGATACTCCGAGAAATGATTTTGTTGGGTTCATCTTCAGCTGATGTGTCCGCATGATATCGAACATTGTCTTCAGATCTGCAAGATGATCTTCTTTATATTGGCTTTTCACAGCTATGTCATCAACGTAGCACTCTATCTTCTTACGCAGATGTTCGTGGAAGATAGTGTTCATCGCACGTTGATAAGTCGCGCCTGCATTTTTTAGGCCGAAGGGCATCACTGTATAGCAATACACTCCCAGCGGTGTTCTGAATGAAGTATGCCTCTCGTCGTCCGGGTGCATCTTGATTTGATTATACCCAGAGAATCCATCCATGAAAGACATTCTTTCGTATCCGCAGGTGTTGTCGATCATAACATCCGTAATAGGAAGCGGAAATTCATCTTTTGGACAAGCTGCGTTAAGGTCACGAAAATCAATGCATATACGGACCTTACCGTTTTTCTTGGGAACTGGAAAAATGTTAGCTACCCAGTCTGGGTGTTGTTCTTCCCTGACAAAGCCTGAGTCAATGAGCTTCTTCACTTCGGACTCAATTGCTTCCATGATCTCGGGACGAAACCGACGTTGTTGTTGTTTAACGGGCTTGGCATCCGGATCAATGTTGAGACAGTGCACGGCCACTTTTGGGTCAAGACCAGGCATGTCTTCATAATTCCAAGCAAAGACATCTATATATTCTCGGATGAGAGATATAAGGTCTTCTTTCTCGGAAGATGATAAATCTTCAGCTATGAAAATGGGCTTAGGATCATGTTCGTCTCCCATGTTAACCTGGACCACTTTATCTTCAGTGGGTGGTTCGCGTTGTTCGAATCGCATATCCCACAAAATGTTAAGACATTTGATCCAGGGGTCATTGATCGATTCCATTAACCCTTCATCATTCCCTGCGTCTTCATCCGGGTGATCGATTGAAACCATATTCACGGTCAGATTTCTAAAGAAAGGTCCGATACTGACATCGGACCCATATGCAGATGTTCCGGATGAGCGATCCTGACGCAGATAATTACTTATTTCATTTTCCGAGACAGCGGGAGGTGTGACAAATCCTAAACCCCTTCTAGTCTTTTGATAGTAATCTGGGGGTTTCCCTTCGGGGGTTAGGGACATTCGGATTGGTGTTCGCCTTCCCTTCCCGAAGTTTAGACCTTGCTTTTCGTTAAAGTCATATCCCATTTGTTTCATTAGTCGAAGGGAGTTGGGTTCGTGATAATGGAATTGAGGAACTCCATCGTCTTCCTCCGAGCTTCCTCGTTTGAGTTGTATCGGTTTGACTTTTCCGAAACAGATCGGCTTTCGCCCTTTCCTTTTGGATGGGACTTTAAAGAAAGCCTTCTGTGCGTCCTCTATTTCTTCGTCTGAAATAAAAGACGACTTGATCGACAATGTGAGTGATGCTTCTGTGCACAGTACGTGCCATGGGTTGGTACCTGCACTAGAATTATTCTCTATTTGTTTATTGTTAAGAGAGACATCAGACAAGTACGCTAAAATGAAATCTTCATTAATGCACCACTCGCCCCCACTCGGTACATCATTATTACTCTCACCCTGACCCATTACATCAAAGTTTAATTCCCAAGGACAGTCTTCGTCAGGATCTGGCTCGATGTCAGCCTCGTTACCGCTATCTACATCTTCTTTCTCTTGGGATTCCAAATAGAAGACGGAGTCGGTGTGGAAGTTTTCTCTCCTCGGAAGGGATATTTTTCTGCGATTAAGGTTCAAACTTTGCCCTTGTCATTGACGTACTTCATAACCTGGTGTAGGGTGGATGGGACAATGCGGTTTGCATGTATCCATGGTCGTCCTAGCAAAAGATTGTAAGACGTGTCCGCATCTATGATGTAGCATGCTACCTCAGACTTGAGATCTCCGATCTGGCACCTGAGCTTGATCTTTCCCAGGGGTCGGGTACTGTTTGCATTGAACCTGAAGATAGTAGTCTGAGTAGTGTGCAGTCGGTGCATAGGAATCCCTAATACCTGCATGACCATGTAGGGCATGATGCTGAGCGCTGAGCCCGGGTCAACTTGAACACGACTAATTTCCGAAGATCCAATATACCCTGTGTAGTACAGTGGTCGGTCATGTTCGTGTTTGACCTGCATGTCTTCTTGTGTGAATGATATGCATGGTAGACTTCTTGCCGCTTGCAGGCAATGTAGACAGGTTTGATCATCAGAAGCCTCGGGAATCGGAGTGACTTGTGTAATAAAGCTTTCCGTATTCTTTAAAGCTTCGATCAGAGCTTCCTTGGTAGTTTTAGATAACTTCAAGAGCTCGTATAAAGTGATTCTGGCAGGTATGTTGGCCAATTGCGCCATGACGTTGAATTGAAAGGGAGCGCTTGACTCCCCGAGTTCCTGGTGAAGATTTTTATTGAACCGGAGCTCTTTCTGTTTGCCTTTATCGACCGGCTTCTTCGGCACAGAACCCCCAGCGTCTTGGGGCTGTTCTTCCACCTCTTGAGCATTCTGGCCATAATCCCTTAAATAGGCTTTTCCTGACCGAGTGCCAGGGTTGTCTCCTGGATATGCTGTCAGGACAATCCTCTCCTCTTCTGAATCAGTAAGAGGTTTGAGGTGGTCATCGTTTTCGGTAATGGAGGGGCTAATCATGTTGGAAGATTTAGCCTTGCATCCCTTCTTTATGGACGAGGTGCTCGTCCACTGTTGATCTCCAAGCAAGTCAGGGTGGACCCACATGATTTCCCCTTTTGGGGTGGTGAGGGGTACCAACCCCCTGTCCTTCTGACTATGCAAGTCAGCATTCTTTAGGTGCATTTCTCCCTTGCGGATGGGTACAACACCGTTCGCGGTTACCACCGGGGGAAAGTCACCAAATTGGACCGCTATCATATTAGTGGATACGGTCTTCTGCTCTGGCTTCAAGGTGAGCACATTAGCGTTTACCAAATTCTGCAAGATGTCTTTGAAGACATAGCACTTTTTGGTAGGGTGCCCCAGAAATCTGTGGTAACGACAATAGTTGGGGTCATCCACTTTCCCTACTTCATCTGGCTTCCTGATTTCAGGCAACTGGAGCTTGTTGTTCTTTCGAAGCAATTGGAATAAGGTATCCACATGCTCCTCTTTAAATGAGTATTGTTTGGGCGCTCTTTGCTGATTTGGCGTTTTGCCTTGCTTGGTAGGTGGTGGCACTCGCGTGTAGTCAGCTGCTAGAGTCTCCTTCCCCTTAGACCGCTGGGCATTGTTCTGATTACGTTGCTGTTGTTGTTGCGGTTTGGGTTGTGGCACTTCTTCAGCTTTGACTCTCGCCACTATCTCTTCCGCTTGTTCTCCTTGTGAAACTAGTTGTCTCCAGGAGCGACACTCCGCTACTCCCATCTGAGCAAGGAGCTGAGTCTGCAGGTTGTGCCTGCAAGTTTCAACCAGGGTTGATTGAGTCATACCTGAGGGACATCGCAATGCCATGCTGCGGAATCTTTCCACGTAGGCTTTGATTGACTCTCCCTTCCTTTGCTTGGTGGCAAGGAGAGTTGGGACTGAAACCTCCGTGTCGTCCTCAAAGAACCTGGCCAAGAATAGCCTTTCCAGGTCTACCCATTTCTGGATAGATCCGGCAGGCAGTTTCATAAACCATTCAAAGGCAACTCCTTTTAGCGTGCCAATGAATAAGCGGGTCAAGATGGCGTCATTTGCTACCACGTCTCCAGTTTGGGATTTGAAGTAGTAAATGTGCTGATTTGGCGATCCCGTGCCGTCGAACGGTTGCAAGGTTGGAGCCTTAAATTTTGGCGGGTAGGGAGCTGTATCCCATTCCGCAGGATAAGGCCGAACCACTCCTTCTTCGCGAAGCTCGCTCCTGTTAGCAATTGCATTAAGACGAGCTTCTAACTCATCCACTTTGGTGGACTGAGGGTGCAGTTCTTTTTCCATCTCCTTCTCACCTTCGGAAGAGGATTCAAGATTGTGAGTCTCACGATCTGAATGTTCGTGCGCTTTCTGCTTTCCCTTCGAAGTTGTCTTCCGGGAAGACTCAGGTTTGTGGTCTTTTTCGGCGAGGAGCTGGGCCAACATATCCTTTAATTGGAGAAGTGTCTCCTGTTGCGCCTGGAGCATGACATGGTGCTCGTTCACCTTTTTGGCTATATCCTCGGGGCTTTCCGTCATGTAGGCAGAAACTCCTTGTGCTCCGGCAGAGCTTGAAGATTGAGACTCGGCTATTGCCGAGTGTTCATCACTTATTGTAATGCCTTTGACTAACTTTTAATAGTTAACCGGGCGAATAGCTCCTGTCCGAGTTCGAGTATTCCGATATACTCCTTCGAGTTGGTCACAAATTTCCCTAACAGTTGGGGAGTGACTTCTTTGCGACTCGTCGGAATCGGAATGCGAAGCTTTCCCTCGGCCGATCATGTTGATAGTGACCTGAGGGTACTCAGATTTCTTTTTGTGTCGGCGTTGTCGTTTGGCAGGCCTAACGACATTTGTTAACCTTTCAAACACAGATTGCCGAGGCGAGGATGTGCAGCAATGTCACTCCGAAAGAACCGCCGAAATAAGCCTCTCACATTGGCATGAGTGAGTTGCTTGCGTTGTTGGTTTTCCTCTTGATAATAATTCCCGCAGATCAGGAACTTGGGAGGAACTTTTCCCCGGGCTTGGAAGTGGAGATGGAACCCCCTGCCCTTGGGTAGGTGAGACTAGTTCTTGTCGAACGTGGATTTTGAAACCACGCTGATCTTTCTAAACCTGGCGGACCTCTTGAAGATCGCGTTCTCGAAGAACAGCACCAGAGTGGCGTTCTTGAAGATTAACGCGAGGGTCGCGTTGGGATTTGTAAACGTTAGGCTGAGGCCTACGTTTAAATGATGAAACAGACCCACGAGGGTCCTGTTTTGTTTGAACGCGCCCCTGGGGGTCGCGTTTAGTTGGTGAAACAGACCTGCAAAGGTCATGTTTTGTTTGAACGCGCCCCTGGGGGTTGCGTTTAATTGGTGAAACAGACCCGCGAGGGTCGTGTTTTGATTGAACGCTTCCCTGAGGGTCGCGTTTGACAGCTTCCTTCTGAGGGCTGCGTTTTGAGGAGACAACGCGCCACTCAGGGTCGCATTTCAGCTGAATTAGCCGAGGCTCATAGTTGGGCTCATTACCACGAAGCGAGCGTTCTGTTTTGGGAACGCTAAGTTCGGCTGAAGTTTTAGGAACGCGATCTTCGCGTTGAGCCAACATTCGGCCCTCACGTAAGTGTGCTCGTCGTATGGATCTTCTCCGTCGGCGAGCGGCGTTCTTCTTGGCTTGTTTTAAAGCCTTAGCAGCAGCGTCGTTGACGCTCATGGAACTCGTTTCTTCCAGAGGCCGTTTGTGGCCTGAAGCATGCCTCACTGACGCGGATGTGGGATCTTCCGCCAACAGAGCCAGTTTGAGTTCCTGGCCGAAGGAGAGGGCTTTCTTCGGCACTTCAACAACAGAATCGATCTCCTTAGAGATCTTGCGGACACCATGCCTAGCCTTAGGGCTAAGCGATCCAGAGGACAAGGCCTCCTCGTATTTCGCTTGATCAAACTCTACGACGAGAGTTTCTACAGTCGTTCCCATGAGGTGGACGTCGGACTGCGCTACCACTTCTTCATCGGAAAAGCTAGTCCCCAGCAGAGTCGCCATCTTTTGTTTGTAGGAAAAATTGCAAAGAAGAGAATAAAAGAAATTTGATTTTGATTCCTTTAAATCTCGATTACAACTTGATTACAAAAGAGAAGAAAATGAATTTGGTTTTCTCCTTTGTTTAAAACTGGGTTCTTCTTGGTAGCGATGGAATGCCTCCTTCATTTGCTCGTGTCGAATTTGCTCTCCGTTGATGATCCGACCGTCTCTTATCTCGTGGGAACGATGAACTTCTATGGGAAGTTTTATATGTAACTCTCAGATGAGTTTAAGAACTCTGAACGAGTTAAAACTCTATAGATAGAGTTATTAGAACCGAAAATTCGGTTAATGATTAAGCTGTTATCTGTTATCGAAGAATCCTCTCAGATTTGATCTTCTGAGATTGATTCAAAAATCTTATCTTAAAAGATTTAGTTGCTGCTGTTGTTGAATCACCGAACCTGAGTGGTTGAGATCCTCCAGAATTCGCCTCCGCTGCTAACTCCTGTTTAGATTCTGAGAAATCTAATCTCCAGAATCCAACCTGTCCCCCTCAACTCAATTGAGTTTGTTGAGTTTTTATAGGGGGATGAGGGGTTGTAACTGACCCCTATATCCGCTCCTACGTGGGCGAAAATCCCTCAGAACGTGGGATAAACGGTTCTGGAACCGTTCGACTTGTGTTTGAACAAGTCAAACGCCCACTCTGGCGTTCAGAACCCAACTTCGTGTCTTAGAATTATGACGCGAGGGTCGGTATTAGCTGAACATTGATGAACGCGAGGGTCGCTCGTGTTTTGATTTGTTGCCTGCTTGGTGACGCGAGGGTCGGTGTGAGTTGAACCCTTATGAACGCGAGGGTCGCTCACGTTGAGTTGTGACTTGGAAACGCGGGGGTCGCCTGCACTTCCATATTTGTGACGCGGAGATGACTTCCGCGTTTTAGAAGGAGTTTGTTGACTTGTAACTTCTTCTGTAAGGTGTTGCAAAGACCGTTGTTCTGTAATCCTCGCTTTAGCTGTGGTGGAGTGTGAAAGTCGTCAAATTGTAACCTTCACTGTAGATTGTGAAGACTGCTGAATAGAGTTTCCATCAGTT
>BQKN01018268.1:0-29946 GCA_022839385.1 Asparagus kiusianus | reverse complement strand
CCTGTGTTATGCTTTTGCTTTAAACACTAAAAAAAGTCTATAAGTGCTGAAGGTATAGTCTTAACTTGGCATGAGTTTTCACATTGAGTGAAGTTAAAAAAAATTTCCTTGTTACCACTAGGGATAATTCTGAAAAGAATTTAATACGTTACGGATTTTATGAGAACACTTGTTATTCTATGGAAAGGAATAAAAAAAGGTTCAAGGAGGGTTTGAACTGTTAGAGGTATGATGTTAACATAACAGTAATTTGTAGACTTATCATCCTATTGAAAGAGATTGATAAGTGAATTGGATCGTCAGAGGTAAAATATTAACCTGACGGGAAAACTGTTGCGATCGGGGCAACTTTGAGGACTTATCGCTCTATTGGGAAGAGTCAATAAGTTGATTTTATCAGAGATGTGATATTAACGTGACGGTAAAATGCTGCGATCGGGACAACTTTGAGGACTTATCGCTTTATTGGTGAGAGTCGATAAGCTAATTTTTGTCAGAGGTGTGATATTAGTGTAACGAGAAAATGTTCATGTGACTTAAACACAATTTTGGAGGACTTAGCATCTCGCTGGGAAGAATTGCTAAGTGATTTATCATCAGAGCGATGGCTTGTGATACTTGTGATTTGAACAAAATTTGGAAACTTATCACTCTACTTAAGAGGGTTGATAAGTTAGTCATTTATTACTCTACTAAGGAGAGTTAATAAATTGATCATGATTTGAGTGATTTTGGGGACTTATCATTCTATCGATGAGAATTGATAAGTTGATTTTGACTGAGGAATTATCATCACACTAGAAGTGATGCAGGCTAAATTCAAACTCTGTGGGGATGATGATCGTCAGAAGTGTAGTGTTAACCTTGATGACAATAAGGAATTTAGTCAGCTGAATCAACTTAAACCCAGCTGAGGTGGTACAGAGGTTTAACAACACTCTGTTAAAAGAATTCATAAACTTAGAGAATAAATATCATGTTTGAAAATTCAAGGGTGGACCCTTCATTTAGATAACTAGAACGCAAATGTGACCTCTGCATTTGAGGTTCGAAACAGAGAGTTAACAACTCTCATAAAGCAGGTTTGGGCCTAGCGTTTGGGGATCAAAACACAAAGGTGAGCTCTGCGTTAAGGTTAAAGTCTAATTGACTTTATCCATTAATGCTGAAGATTGTGTTATTTTAAAATGGTTAGGATCCTCTCCTAGAATCCCGTACCGCTTTAACAGCTTGATGTTGTTATAAATAGATCTGTGTGGTCAAATCAAGAGTCATTCAATTCTTTCCACTTTCATCTTGATTCTATGAACAAGAGCTCTCGTTAATTTTGATAGAACCTTCAACGATCTCCGCCTTCTTCAATCAGCGATATTAATAGCATCGCGGAGGATGAGTTCGGGCTCTAAGAAAGTCATGGGAACGACTTCAAAAACACCATCGGTTAAGGACGCCGGCGGCGTTCTTGTTCCTTCGGGCACCTCGTCATTATCATCGCCGTCGTGCGGGCCTTCCTTTCAAGGTAAGTGGTGGCCGTGATAACTTGTTTTGATAATTTTTTAAAACCCTAGATGGGTTCTTGACAACGAGGAAGATGACTCGTTTCTATTTGATGGAAACGCAGAGTTGGGACTCTATGTTAACGCGGTGTTGACTCCTGCGTCTGAAATTTGAATGTGGATCTAGACCTCTGTGTTCAAATTTTATAATGCATGTCTTGACCTATGTGTTTAAGATTTATAACACAAGGTTAGACCTTGTGTTTAATAGTTAACACATAGGGTTTGACCTTTGTGTTTTAATCTATTCTTTTAGATTTACGTCACCAACTTGCTTCGGTGGCTAATCTTTGCTTCTGGTTTTGCAGTGTTCTTTCCGAATGTACCACTTTCTAAAGAGCATCATTTTGGATATATTGGTGGTCCTGACAAGAGTGATGTTTTTGGTCTTCGTAGAAGAATTCTACTATGCACTTTCCCCGACTAAGAGCGGACACATCTGATCAAGTTTGTCCAATGTTCTACTCTTAGGACTTTGATCACTAACCTGGATATGGAGACACCTGCAAGCCATGACCAGTTCCTAAAACCAGAGTTTATATTTGGAGATCGTATAGCAACAGATTATAGTCTTATACATGTGGAAGACTCGAAGCTGCTACGAAAAATCAATGACCATTTCCTCTTTCTTCCTAGCATGAAGAGGATGTATCCACTCTCCTACTTTCTAAACATTAGCTGTCGTAGGGGTTTGGCTTTCGATCTTATCAAAGAGAAAGAAAATGTATCGTTCAGGTCTAGTTAACGAGCTCGCATACAAATTGAGGAACAGCTCAAAGGCCTGAGACCTGACAGATTTGAGAAGAAAGATCTCACTCCAGAGATGTCCCTTTTGGCGAATGTTTTCATTCGCCGTTTCATTGCTGCTCGTGTTGAATTTCCTACGTAGATGTTCAAATCTCCCGACTGGGTGTATTTTGGAGAGGGTGGCTAGTGGCCTCGCATGGTGGACTTTGTACTCGAGGACCTTAAGGAACCATTCGTTCAATTAGGTCTCACAGTCCCGGTGTTGGCTACCAGGTGTTGGCTACACATTCTTTACACTCATCGGGGAGTTGGGCTTCCCTCTCCATGAGGTGCCTTACGAGGAGTTTATCCTCACTACTAAGAAACTCTTATTTTTTAGGGCGTCGCATCCCACCTTCCTGAGAGCTGATGTGCCATTTCCAAACCCGCGCTTAAGTCGTTAGGATGCGTGGAGGAGGTATCATGCACACTGCATAGACAAACTATCTTTCTAGAATATAAGCTATAAAGATGAGGCCGTGACCTGACTTGTTGCTATCTCTCCCAAGAGCATTATGGCTCGTATTAAGGCTTCAAATGCTACCTACAAGAACACGCATGTAGATAACGAGTTTGAAGCTAGTATCGAGTTCGAGAGCTTTCATTACGAAGCCCCAACACCTATTTTTGACACTACCCTCCTTGCTGGCTTCGTAATGATATGACTAAAACGCTGTGTAGTACCATCGGAGCTAGTTGAGTCGATATTATCTGAGATGGTATACCCAGCTATTTAGTTAGCCCATGGGAGACCATTGAGTCTCCTCACTGCCATGGTTAGCTGTGTGTAGAGTAACTTGAGGGTGTTGACTTCTGAATTTGTCCATGTCTAAGAAATAACCGTTGCTGGGAGGAAAGCCTGGAAGACTCCCCAACCTCGTGTACCAGTGCTGTACACATACTTGGTGGCCTGGTTTGTGCTACATTGCCCTTCGTTGATGACGGGGGTTGCTGAAGACAGTGAGGTTCCTGTTCCCTTTGTGCAGAGGCTGGAGTCGGCCGCATGGACTAATATCTACATAGTCAAGGCTCGACAGCTTTTGTCTCAAGGAGAGAATTATAAAATCTTTTGTTCTCTTAACTTCGATGGGGCTGACGAAGAAAGTATTAGCTTTACAAATGTAGGTTTTGAATGCTTCATATCTTTGGAGGAGGGTGTTTTCAGGTGGCTCCTCACAATTAGATTGGGGTACCTGATTTTTCGTATGGGTGAGAAGTGCATAATTGAACCTTATATGCCTTCTCGATTCACTAGACAATTTGGATATGATTTACTTTATGTTGGCACTCATAACTTGAAGTTAGCTCAGATTGGGAACTTATACGAAGAGGCTCACGCGTGATACATTTTCTCTGCCAGAGGGACCCATGCATGATTCACTTTGCCCAACTCGCCGCCTAGCTGCTCCATTGTTACGGACTTCTACTCGGATTCTAGAATATGATGTGTACACTTCATGCATAAACAAAATCCGAGAACTATATAAATTGAGGAGTGGTTCTACCAGGACTCGCTTACCAAGGATAGAGGATTATCCATCCTGCGAATAGGAAGTGGTCGGAGTTGGAGATATCCAAAAAGAGCTGCTAGCTGCTAAGCCTTCTGAAGAAGAGACTTTCATTGGAACCCAATGTTAGTCCCTAGAGGGGGGGTGATTAGGATCTTATGCTAATCTAATCCGATTAAATGCCAATTAAAACTAATTAACTAATATATTCTTGCAAGATGATATATAATTACTTATGAGCAAGAATATGCAATATACACAAAGTGATATATCCTATATGATGAAATATATATGCAAGGATATATAAACTAGCACAAGATAATATATCCTAACAAAGAGATATACAATAAGATATGTGCAAGGATATACAAACTAACACAAGGGGTAAACAATCTAAACAAGATAGTGGATGATATAGAAATGAGCAATGCACAAAGGCGATATGAGATATGAAAACAAGAAAGAGAACGCCAATGCAATCACAAACAAAACGATATGTTTACGAGGTTCGGTCCCCACGACCTACGTCCCCGCTCCTCACCTCGAGGAGATACTCCACTATCACAACCGGGTTTTCTACGTTCACCCGAATAACGTTTACACCTCACGCTCGGTTTTCTAGCTAACCGAAAACTTTACAATCAACACACTATTGTAATCCCACTCTACACCCACTAAGTGTTGGAACTAGCCGTATCTCCCTCAAGTGCTCGGTTACAACCTCTCCCTAGGCACGTCAACCGACGCCACTCCTCTTGGGACGATCCCCGACTCTCACCACACACTCCTCACTCGGTGTACAAGTGTATTACAAAGTGAATCTCACAATAAGCACAATATAACAAATGATTGTTCTCAAATATGGATGAGAACACAATTAAGCTTACTCTCAATGTCACAAACCCACAACCCTAAATTATACTATGAATGTAAATACAATAAGCTCAATAGGTTGTGTGTGAACAAAGAGTATCAATAAAACAATTAAACTAAACTCAATATGAAATCTAGCTTATGAAATTATAATCAAAATAATAAATTGCTAGATGAGTTTAGAAACACTTCTCTAAAGATGACAAGAGAGTAGGAGAAGAGTGAATGCTCAAACACCAAAGGATGATCTCCACTTGCTCTTGTGAAATTGAATTCACAAACTCAAACCCTCAATTGCTTAAAAGCTTCTTAAACCAAACTTAAACAAACACTAAACAATTTTAAGCCCTTGTTAAACTATTTTAAAACATTATCATCAATCTGTGAAAAGAGTGCAATGGGGGTATATATAACCTCCCAAGAACTCAGCCAAAAACCTAAGCAAAAGACAAAAACAGCCCCAAGGCAACGGTCAAAAAACTAGCCGTTGGAAGCAGAAAAAGACCTTGTCGGTCGACCGGAAAATTCGTCGGTCGACCGGAAATTTTCATCGGTCGACCGGACCGGTCGACCGACAGACTCTCTGTCGCCCAGTGAACATATGAACTCAGGTTCGGTCGACCGGTGCGGTCGACCGAAATCTGACATATCAGAAAACTGTTTTGCTGATTTTAAAACGCTGTTTAAAAATATCAAATAAATTCCAAAAAATGTAAAACTTTGGAGAATGATTTTAGACATGATAATAAACATGCTACAATGACTGGTTTCAAAAAAGGACCTCCCAAATGAAAAATATCAACATTTTACAAAATAGTCCAAAACATGAAAATATGATATACTTGAATTTTGATGTTTTGACATAAACCAACTTTTGAAACTTTGTGAAATGTTTTTATAGACTTAGTAAAATATGTATAAACTGATATTGAAGTCTACAAACTAGGAATACAATATTTTCACAAAATTGCATATTCTATGCAATGTTTTCAAAAACACAATAGAGTATGAAACATATATTTATATATATGAATGTAAATTTGTTTCATATCTATATAGCTAAACCAAAACACAATAATAAATATGAAATGTGTAATATCATATTTATGAAAACTCAAAACTATGTATATATATATATATACCTATATATATATACATGGAAACCAAACATATATGTATATATGAAATTATATATATACATGAAAACCAATATAATGTGTGTGTATAATATTGAGCTTAGAGTATATAACACACATAATATAAAATCTAAAACTACATTACCCAAGCAATCTTGATCTTCAATAAAGCTTGACTTGGTACACTTGCGGATGAAGCTTGAACTTGATCTTTAACTTCAATTGCATGTTGCTTCACTCCATAATTCCGCCAACCTCCATTTGATATCGACGTTATGGCGCAATCCATCCAACCTCCAACAACGTTGTTTATCTATAATAAATAAGAAAAACACAAATACTAGACAAACAACATTAGTGATAAATTGTTTGTTAAACATCATCAAAACAAGAAGGGCAACACCCAAGAGGGGTCGTCAGCTACTGATTCTCTCCCAACAAAGGCTTCTACGGAAACTCTTGTGGAGACACTAATTGCTGAATCTTGTGAGAGAAAGGCTACTGGTAAGGAAGCCCTCACCACAGCAGAGGCAGATGAGTATGAGAAGTGGGTTCGTAAAAGAGAACCTGTTAGGGCCAAGAATTTGAAGAAGGTAAGGTTAATGGGAGGCGCAATGAAGTCTGTACTTGTCACATAGAAAAGTCTTTCGTCAACTCCCTATACTCGTGAGAATGTAGGAGCCAAAGATTGTTGCCTATTGGGGGTTCAGATTCTGCTCCTCCCCTATGACCCAGAGTCAGGGTTTGCATGAGGACTCTCCTTGTAAGGCTATTCCACAATATGCTCCGACTAAATTCGTAAGCTTAGAGTACCCCGTTGCCCCTCCCCTAAGTTCAAAAGTTCTCAAAGAATGCATCGAACATTTAGAGATGATGATGAAGTTCACGATTAATATTGTTAGCCTAGGGCGAGTTTATTTTGAGCATTTCAGGCCCCTCCTGATTAAATGCTTAACGAAAATCAGGAGCCATGGGGATGTGTTGTGGACTGAACGCAGCCGAGAAAGTATAATCCTTTTAGAAACAGAAATGATAGCTTTCAGGGAGCTACAGTGCACCAACTTGGACTCTAAAGTGGAACAGGCTCTCTTTTTGGCTCAAATTTCAAAAATACATCATCAGGAAACCCTTCTCAAGGGTTTTATCTGATAAAGAGACCCTCATAGCGATCTTACAGGAGTAGTATACTCAGACACACATTGATATAGGTAGTCTGGCTGCTAGTGTTCATGATGCTGAGTAAGCTATGGTTAAGCTAGGGACTGAGTTAGCTCAGAAGAAGGCCCAATTGGCTCAAGATGTAGCCGTTATAAAAGGACTTATGCTTCAAAGAGACGAAGTTTTTAAGCACTTCTGCGATGAAATAAAAGCTTCTGATGGAATCCAAAAAGAGATTGCTGCTGCAGTACCTGTTGAAGCAGAACTCAGGAGGGAGATTGAAGAACGAGTTCGAACGACTCATGAAAAGAAACTTTCTGCATTCAAGTCTAAGCTGATGTCCCTTAAGCTGATGAGTCCTGACGCTTAAGTTTTACATTGCTTTTGGGAATAATTTTGTATCATTTTCATTTCAATTATCATCACTTTGTATCAAGTTAACAATATTAAATGAAAATGATATCATTTTGTCTTTCATCGTCTCTCTTTCTTGTTGAATTTCAATTTAGGATAATGAAAATATTACGAATGCCATGAGTGTAATGTTAACTTATTATAAATTTAAAATTCTCTTTATTACTACTTAGAATAATCCTAGAAAATTTTAATCATCAGAGGTGTAGTGTTAACATGACAACATACAAAGTAGGAAAACTAAATGATTATTCCCCATCGAAACAAATTCTGAATAGGCAACCCCCACCCAGACTTGGCTGAAGATTGAGAGAAAGGGGGCTTCATGGCCTACGGGAAGTATTTCTTGAGAAAATTTTCATTAATTGGTATCATGACCTTGTCAGCCTTTTGATCGATGAGATGATAAGCCCCATGCGAATAAACTGATTCTATTATGAAGGTCCCTTCCCATTTGGGATTGAATTTACTTAGGTCTTATGTGTCATCACTATGGGTCGTCTGACGGCTAAGACCAAATCATCTTTCTTGAAAATCCGTTCTTTGACCTTCTTATTATAGGCTTTAGAGACCCAGGCTTGATACAAATCGATTTGCTACTGAGCTTGAAGTCACTTGTCATTTATGGCTTCAAGTTCCTGAAGGCGCAGTCGATGTTTTCATCCTCTGTCATTCTGGTCATGAGGGCGACTCTCAAGGAAAGGATTTAGATTTCCAATGGCAATACAGCCTCATAGCCATATACTAAACAGAACGGAGTGGCTTTCGTTGGGGTTCTCACTATTGTACGGTAGGCCCATAGACATTCACCAAGTCTTTCATCCTAATCGCATCGGCTCTTGGAAATGAATTGTTTGAGAAGCTTCACAATGTTCTTGCTAAAAGCTTCTGTAAGGCTATTTGCTGGCAGATAACATACCGTAGAAGCAACACTCCGAATTCTGAACTTATAGTAGAATCTCTAAAATTCATGTCCGACGAATTGTGTTCCATTGTCGTGAACTATTCATCTCGGTACGCCAAAACGGTAGATGATGTGATGTTTGATAAACATGATCATGTTTGAAGCCTTAACTTCTTTCAGTGGAATTTCTTCTGCCCATTTGGAAAAGTAATCAGTTATTATCAAGATGAACTGATGCCGTTTGGAAGTTGGCGGTGTGATGGGTCTGACAATATCCATTCCCCACATCTCCAATAGCCAAGATGCAGATGTTGGATGTAAGTTTCCAAGTACTTAATGAATGAAGTCACCATGGAGTTGACACACGTGACAACGTTTAGCACAATCCATTGCGTCCGAAAATATATTTGGCCAATAATAGCCAATTCGTCGGAGATGGCCCCCTAACTTGAGTCCGGGTTGCTGAGCTCCACACATCCCATCGTGAGCTTCCATGAGCATCTCTTTCGCTTCCTTCCTAGAAAGGCAACGAAGTAAAACTCCATCATGCGATTTATGATATAAGGTTTGAGAAACCGCATCATAATAAAATCGGAGGACCTTTTATTTGATAGCGGCTGCTTCCTTGGGATTATCGGGTAAAATTCCGCATAAAACATAATCGATATATGGGAAGCACCAATCCCTGGGTTCAAGCTCCATTGAGGTTGTGCAGACTTCTCATGTCGTCCTCTTATCAGATTGTTCATCTAAAGAAAGCTTGGGGTGATACAATTCACGTCTTGTAACAAGAATTGTTGTTTCAACCCTTGGTGGCAATGCTAATGAAGTTGCTAGTGAGGATAAAGCGTCTGCATAAGCATTCTGAGCTCAAGGAATATATCCAATGAGTAAACCCTTGAACTTCTAAGCTTGTTCTAGCACTGTGATGTAGTATGGGAGTAAGTCCTCATTGCGTACTTCATATTCACCTCAGACTTGATTTACGATGAGCTGAGAGTCACCGTATGCCTCGAGATGTCGAATGTTAAGCTCTTCGGTGAATTGCATCCCTAGTAGTAGAGCATTATACTCAGCTACAATGTTAGTGCAGGGTTCGATCAGGAAAAATCCTCTTGGAATCACATGACCATTTGGGGAAATGACTACTAGCCTTACTCCAGCAGTGATTGCTCCATGAGGGTTTGCTCTGAATGCACCATCAAAAAATAGTTTCCATACTTGCATACCTTCTTGGGCTACACACGCTTCGGCGATTTCATCAGACAAGCCTTCATACAATTTAGATGATCTTGGTACCGGATGATCGTCTAGGAAATCCGCCAAAGCTTGACTTTTAACAGCCTTCTGGGGCATGAATTACATGTCATATTGTGATAGGAGGATAGCCCATTTTGCTAGTTGACAATTTAAGGAGGATGGCTTCATCATAAGGACTCTCTAAGGATTTACCTTAGAAATAACATGTATTGTTTGTCCAACTAGGTAATGTCGCAAATTTTGGACAGCGAATACCAGGGCGAGACATTCTTTTTCTACCAGATTATACCGGTGTTCGACTCCCATCATGGTCCTACTTAGGTAGTAGATTACTTTCTCCTGTCCTTGGTCATTGTTCTGGGCTAATAAAGCTCCAAGAGAATGATTCATGGCTCTCACGTATAGTAGGAACGATTATCCCTATATCGAGGCCACAAGGAGGGGTGGTTAAGTGAGGTATCTCTTAATCTCCTCAAATGCCTTCTGGCAGTCTTCATCCAAAACAAAGGATACTCATTTCTTCATGAGCTTAGAGAAAGGTTGACAGCATCCTGAGAGGTTGGAGATGAACCTCCGAATGTAAGCTAATCTGCCTTGCAAACCTCAGAGCTCTTTGAGGTTCCTCGGAGGTAGCATGTCTTGGATGGCACGTACTTTTTCTGGGTCAAGAGAAATTCCCTTAGACATAACTATAAATCTCAAGAATTTTGCACTTGATACCCCGAGGAATGATTTGGTCGGGTTCATCTTCAGCTAATGTGCTCGCATGATGTCGAACATTGTTTTCAAGTTTGTAAGATGATCTCTTTTGTGTTGGCTTTTCACTACTATATCATCAATGTAGCATTCAATCTTTTTACATAGATGCTCATGAAAGATTGCATTCATTGCACGTTAGTAGGTGGCACCTGCATTTTTCAGTCCAAAAGGCTTCACTGTATAGCAATACACCCTCGTTGGTGTTCTGAAAGCAGTATACTTTTCATCTTCAGGGTACATTTTGATCTGATTATACCCTGAGAGCCAATCCATGAAAGACATCCTCTTATATCCATAGGTATTGTCGATCATGACATTCGTGATGGGGAGTGAAAACTCGTCTTTTTGACAAGCTGCGTTAAGGTCATGAAAGTCAATGCATATCCAGACCTTACTGTTTTTCTTGGGAACTGGAACAATGTTGGCTATTATTTCGTGGTGTTGTTCCTCTCTGACAAAGCCTGAGTCTATAAGCTTTTTGACTTCCGACTCAATTACTTCCATGATTTCTAGACGATACCGGTGTTGTTGTTGTTTAACGGGTTTCGCATCTGTATTAATGTTGAGACGATGCATGACTACTTTTGGAACAAGGCCAGACATATCTTCATAATTCTAAGCAAAGACATCTATATATTCTCGGATGAAAGATATAAGATCTTCTTTCTTGTATGGTGATAAGCTTTCGCTTATAAAAATAGGTTTAGGATCAGATTCATCTCCCATGTTAACTTGGATCACTTTATCTTCGGTGGACGACTCATACTGTTCAAAAAGCTTGTCCCACAAGGCACTTGATCCAAGGGTTGTTGGTCGATTCGATCAATTCTTCCTCACCCCTGTATCTTCATCTGGGTGACTAGCTAAAACCATGTTCACGGTTAAGCTTTTAAAGAAAGCTCAAACACTAACATTGAATTCCCATGATAATGTTCCGGATGAATGGTCTTGACACAGATAGTCATCAGTTTCATTTTCTGAACGAGGAGGGGTTGTGACATAGCCCACACCTCTTCCCGTTTTCTGAAAGGGTGCTTCTCAGCAATCAGGGTTCGGACTTTCCCTTCATCATTAGCATATTTCATAACTTGATGTAGGGTAGATAGGACAATGCAGTTCGTATAAATCCATGGCCGTCCTAATAATAAATTATAAGATGTGTCCACATGTATGATGTAACAAGTTACTTTGGACTTAAGATCTCCGATTTGACACCTGAGTTTGATCTTCCCCGGGGTTGAGTACTGTTAGCATTGAAACCGAAGATAGTGGTCTGGGTGGTGTTCAACCGATACATGGGAATCCCTAAGACCTGCATGGCCCTGTAAGGCATGATGCTAAGTGCTGAGCCTGGATCAACTTGTACACGGTTGATTTCTGAGGACCCAATGTACCCTGTGTAGTACAAAGGTCTGTCGTGCTTGTGTTTGAATTGCACATCTTCCTGAGTAAATGATATGCAGGGTAAACTTCTTGCTGCTTGTAGACACTATATATAAGACTGATCTTCAGAAGCTTCAGGAATCGGAGTAACTTGTGTAATAATGCTTTCCATGTTCATTAGGGCTTCAATTAGAGCTTCCTTTGTAGTTTTAGACAATCACAGGAGCTCGTACAGGGTAATCCTAGCCTGTCTGTTGGCCAACTGCGCCATGACGTTGAATCGAAAGGGAGCACTTGATTCTCTAGCTTCTTGAAGAAGGCTCTTATTATACCGGATCTCTTTTTTCTTACCTTTGTCAGTTGACCTTTGAGGGATAGAATGCACAGCATCTTGGAGCTGCTCTTCTATTTCTTGAGCACTCTGATCATAGTCCTTCAGATAAGATTTTCCTGACTTGGTGCCAGGGTTGCCTCCTTGGTCTACTGCAAGAACGATCCTCTCTTCTTCTGAGTCCGTGAGAGGTTTGAGATGATCATCATTCTCATTTACAGAGGAGCTAATCATGTTGGATGGCTTAGCCTTGCCTCTTTTCTTTTTGGACGAAGTGTTCGTCCACTATTTGTCTTCAACCATGTCGGGATGGACCCATATAATCTCCCCTTTTTGAGGTAGTTAGGGGAGCTGACCCTTTATCTTTCTGACCGTGTCGGTCAGTGTTTTTCATGTGCATTTCCCCTTTATGGATGGGGATAACTTAATTTGTAGCCGCTACAAGAGGGAAATCACCAAACTAGACCGCTATCAAATTGGTTGATACCGTCTTCTGCTCGGGATTCAATGCAAGCACATTAGCATTCACCAGGTTTTGTAGAATATCCTTAAAGACATAGTATTTTCTGGTAGGATGTCCTAAGATCCTGTGATAACGATAGTAATTAGGGTCATCTATCTTTCCTGCCTCATCTAGTTTCTTGATCTCAGGAAGTTGCAGCTTCTTGTTTTTCCGAAGTACCTAGAACAAAGTGTCCACATGATCCTCTTTAAATGCATACTGCTTGGGCGCTCTTTGCAGATTCAGTGCTTTTCCTTGATTAGCGGGTGATGCTCGCGTGCTGGAATCGGTAGCTAAAGTCTCCTTTCCCTTGGATCGAGGAGCATTATTTTGGTTACATTGCTGCTGTGGTTTTGGTTAAGTAGCTTCTTCAGCCTTGACCCAAGTGTAATGACCGTAAATTTTTAATACTGGTTTAAATAAATTTTCTAGTATTTAAATATCAAATTTTATTTTTAAAAAGAGTATTTGCATTTTTCCCCAATTTTCTAGAATTTTCTATGATTTAAAATATGATTTTATATTTATTTTAAAGGTTTTGCTAATTATAAATTTTAATTGTTACGGTAAAGACTTTTTAGTTAATATCTGGTTATTTATTTATTGTTATTATTATTTGTATTGTTAATTATCTTGTATTAAATTTTTAGCTTGCACCCCTTATCCCCTACTGTTATTTGTAGCTGTCAGGTGATCAGCACGACAGTCAATTTGTTATTTGGCTTTTTCCATGTCTTTTCCTCTCCAATCAGTCTCTCTCTCATTATCTCTCACCTTAAACCCCCTACACCACATGCTATAATTTATCCCTAATTCAGGCACTCCTCTCCCTCGTGTCCCGCTCCCTTTAGTCTCTCTCTTCTTTTTCTCTCTCTATCACTCTCACACTCTCTCCCCTCTATTATTTCTCCTCCCCCTTCTTCCTTCCCCCGCCTGACTGCCGACAAAGCACCGCCCCAAATCTCCTCCACCAGATCTCGCCGACGAACATCACCACGCCGACGAAGCAACCCGCGCGACCACCCCCTTCGTCCCGCCCGCCAGCTGCTCCTCTGCTGCCTGACCGCCGTCTAGCCCACTTCAACGTCGCCCAAGCGCCGCCAGCACCCGCTTGCACCGCCTCTGACTGCCCCACCTTCGACCTGACCTACCATCGCACTACCGCGGCCCGACAGCCACTTGAACCCGCGCCTCAACCAACGCCGCTCCACCTCCCAAGTTCGTCACGAGTCCCCCACTGCAGCCCTTCCCCCTGAGCCGCCACCTTCACTATCCCGCCACCCGCTGCCTCCTTATCGCCGGCCCAGCTTTGACCGACGCCCTTAGGCCCAACGCGTTGTCTAGCTACCGCAACACCTCTCAACAGCGCCCCAACGCCGACCTCAGTCAACTTCGCCGCTACCCCTGAGCTCCACCGACTCCAACAGCCCCGGCGTCGCTCAACAGCCCCTCACCGCCCAGCTTACCTCGTCGTCGCTCTTCCAAGCCCAACCTCCAGCCACCCGTCGCCTTCGGTCACCCTCCTCTGTTTCCCTCAGCCTCGAACACCACCAGCAGCGACACCGCTTCGTCGTCACCGCACCTGGAGCTCACTACCGCTGCCCCCTCAGTTCAGAACCATTTGCAACGATGTCCCCGTCTCGTCATCAGGCCCCTCGGCCTCGTAGGCAAGATCCCACTTGGTCAGATCTGAATTTTGTATTTATTATGAATTATCTATAATTTTAGATTAGTTAATAATTATCTGCGTGGGAGTTTGATGAATAATATTAGATAAATCATAATAAAATGATAATGAGTATTTTCAAAATAATTATGATAAATTAAAAGAATTTATTTCGGCATCGGAATTATTTTAGAAAAATTATTATAATTTAAAAGGAATTATCTTAGAAAAGGAATCATTTTAGAATAATAATAATAATTTTTAGAAATTATCTTGTGGAAGAAATCATTTTAGAATGATAAATATTTTTAAAAAGAAATTATTTTGAGAAAATAGACTATTTTGAATTAATGAGAATTTATCTTATAAAAATATTATTTTTGATAATATGAATTTATTATTTTAAAAGATAATTTTTAGAATTATTGTAATGAGAAAATAACTTATTTTGAAAAAGGGATTATTTTGAAAGAACTCATTTTGTAAAAGAAATTATTTTAAGTAAATAACTTTATTATTTTAGAACAATTTTATAGTTCAAATTCTTAGACTTGATTATCTGATATGCTATGATATTATTGTACATGGTTAGTTGTATTGATTGTTCCTTGTTGTGATTGAGAACCGTTAGGAGTTTATGACTATAGTGACCTATGTGACATGAATAAGACCTAGAAACATGTGTTATGTTGACTTAGCAAAACGAGAAGAGTTGGGATGAGGAAGTCCGTGTTCATGTGATCGGATAAGACTGTTGATGTATCTTCCAGGCTTACGCTCGTGGTTGGTGTCGCCACTAGGGTTGGTTTGTAGGGCTAAAGTGAAGTGTGTACATCACTTTAGTCAATGGGAATTGAATTCGTCACCCGAGTTTTGCTTGAATTCGGACCAGGCAGAAAACGGTTTACGTGTAGTCCTCTGGCCGCATGTGTAGCGTGATTGGATGCACATAGGAGATTTGTGAATAGTCAGTATCCGATGACAGGAACGTTGACTCTATGTGAGAAGTGACTGTAGGCGTATAAAACTGCTTATAGGTCCCTTAACACAGCTCGACACGGTGATTCGACAAACCAACGAACCATCGGGCGATATATCCAAGCATGTTCGTTAGACCACAACACCGAAGCCAAGTGAGACGCGACGAAGCAGATTAACGAGGTGACGAGGTTAACGAATCGCACGCAAACAATGAAATATTTCCAATCGCGTGCCCAATCAAGCTAACGGGTCGATGAATCAACGAATCATCCAACCGTAGAGTCCACCACATCAATCAAGATCGGGAGCGGACTCAAACTCGAACACCAAAGTGGATTTGCTGCCAAATTAAGATCCGGACTGCCAAATCAGAGTTTGGATAAACTGCAAAACCGGAAAACGGGCAAACGCCTAGAGGGCTTGGCCAAAACCGAGCCACTCCTAGGTGGCTCGGTGGCCGAGCCACCACTTGGTGGCTCGGCAAGCCACAAAGGTGGCTCGGCGAGCCACCAAGGTGGCTCGGTGGCCGAGCCACCTAGGTGGCCGGGAGCTACCCTTTGGGTGGCTCGGTGGTCGAGCCATCTAGGTGGCCGAGCCACCTGGGCCGAGCCACCAGATCTGGGCCCAGATCTGAGCCCGGATCTGGTTTGAGGAGCCTATAAATAGACCCTTAGGCTCATTGTTTTGGAGGTTGGATTTTTTGGAGGCGAAACTCTGCTGGATTAAAGGCTCAAGACTAAAAAAGGTTGAAGCTTTGGAATCTCGGAGTTTTGGACTTTTCAGATCTAGTTCTTGGCGTTCATCCACACCAAATAAGGCAGGAGTTCGAGAGAGATCAGATTTGAGATCCACACGGTCATCCTCCGGATCAAAACTTGGTTTTTGATCCCGAGAAGAGTATCGATTTTGTTTGGTCGATTTCGATTACTTAGGGCTATTATTTCCTTAGTGAAATAATACCCCCGACTGTTATTTCCTTCGTGAAATAACACCCGTCATACCGTGTAGATCCGACCGGATCAAGATCGCGCGGTGGTCTACGGATTAACCCCGGCGCAGGCGAAGAACCCACACAAGCAAGAGACCGCAAAACAGGATCTTGCGATTTGTTCAAAAAAGGAAAGTTGTAATATTTTTTTTAGATTTTTCTTTTATTTTATTGTAACCGGATCTCATAAAAAGACCGGATCCCTTGTAACCGATAAACTGTTGCTAATGGAAACAATGAAATCAGAAAAAGCAATTTTTCCCGCGAACAATCTGGCGACCACAGTGGGAGCCACCGATCTCGCTGCCGAGATCATTGCGTCGCAGCCGCGGATCTTGATCCCGGTCGAGGAGGAGGTCGAGTATGAATTCGACCAACAAAAGTTAGAGGAGTATCTATCATCCTCGTCCGGATCCACCTCCCCCGCAAGTCCAAGAAGTCTCTGAAGTTCTCCTCTAGGAGAAAAGTCCGTTGGTATGAAGAAGTGCAGAATACCAATGAAGATCTCACCCCAATTGATGCCGAAGTTGCATCAGGTGAAGCTCCACCGACCTCCAGCCAGGTCAAATCTGTTCTCGCCAATTCCTCCGCCGCTGAGGGCGTAGTGACTCTCTCAAAGAGAGCCCGCCAGAGGCGACGTCAACGCCTGGTGCGGCAATTCGTAAAGGCAATGGAGTCCACTGACGGAATCCGTTATAATGCGGATCTGAAGAACAGGAGAGGCAAACAGCCTCAACAACCAATGAATGGCAGCTCCTCCAAGCCGCCAACGAATGAATGGATCCGTATCAAACGGAATCGTTTGACACTTGAGGAGCGCATTCGTAAGCGCCGCGCGCTGTTAGCGCAGGCATGGGCTCAAGTCCAAGAAGCCCGCAGAAGACTGCAGAAGGAAGTGGCCAAGAAGCCGCCACCAACCCGCCAAGTATGCAGGCCGAAGTCTGAAGCGGCGATTTAGGCTAAAGAGCAACCATTGCAGCCTTCAGCAAAAGTTCAACCTCCGGCGAACCGACCTAAATCGCCGATAATTCCAATAGCTACTCCGAGAGATCCCGTAGGACCATCCCGAAGAAGGAGGTCAGTTTTGGAGCGCCTCGGTCCACTTCGCGATGAGCGATGCAAAGCTCCAGTTCAAGAACATCTGGCCCCGATAAATAAGACCCGAACGACTCAACATGCTGGGGGTCGCCGCCACCCTCAACATGACAAGGAGTTCATGGCAACTACGCGTACCAGTTTGCGCATTGAAGTCCAGGAGCCCGTCGAGAACTCACGCCCACAAAGGCGTGTTTCGATACGCATGACTCTTGAAAGCCCAAAGAAGGCAGTTCGCCCTCAGAAGGAAACATTGTCGTCTGATGATGATAGCGTTATACCTGAGAAGTCGTGCCAACACACGATAGGTTACTCCGACCTTCAAACCGACGAGTTGTACTATCGTGTTGGGGGTATGAGTAAAACCAGGAAAAAGAGTCCTCGAAAACTAGAAACTCAGTGCCCCTGTTCCAAACTCATTCGAGCAGTATTGTCTGAGTGCAACTGCATCAAGACAGTCCCCGAAAGAACTTCGGTTTTCGAAAGGCTCAGTATTAAAACGCCAAAACCAAGGCCTAGGCATTTCCGACAAAGAAGAACGGTAGTCAAAGATGGAGAATTTCCGAGGGTCACCATTAATATGACCAGCAAAGGGACATCGACACAGGATAATCCCGAGTCGATTCCGGAAGTACCCCGGCATGTAACCCGTCTGTAATCTGGAGCGATCATACGAGCAACTTATGGTAGGATTCAGACAAGATTACCTTCAGAAGATGAAGAATCGGATGCTGGCTCTGCGGTCGCATCAGATAATACAGTATCCAGCGAGGGACAACCCCGCGAGTCACTTATGATAAGTGCGGAACAAGTGGCCAAGATGTTCAAAGAAGCCATGGCCAAACAACAGGAGAGCTTCAGGTTCGAAATGCAGATGGCCATGCAGAATATGAGAGAAATGCATGACCAACAAATCCAAGCACTGACAAACCAGCAAGGCGAACCAAGTCGTCGCAACCAGGTTAATCAGGAAGATGTGGACACACATGGGGATGAAGCTCATAATGCCAATAATCCTCCCGTCAATGCAGGGGGTGGTAACGAGAATGCTAACGAAAATACAGGTGAAAATTTGAAGATTAAAAACCTCGAGAGCAAAATCAATACGTTGATTTCCGCTCAAGAGATGAAGAAGACGGGCATTCCTTGTCCATACCCAAGAGAATGGGAATCAATCCCGTATCCGACGAAGTTCAATTTAATTAACTTCACGCCATTTAATGGGAAGGGTTCACCCACTCAGCATTTGATTTACTTCAAATCACACCTAGGGGTTATCTCTGATAATGAGCCTCTGATGGTACGGTCCTTCGTTGGCACTCTTCGTGGAACCGCCTTCGATTGGTACCGCCGCCTCAAGCCAGGAAGCGTGAATAGCTGGGACGACATGGAGACTAAATTCCTCACCAACTTCTTCGATGACGACACCGAGATATCCATCGGGTCGTTGCTTGACGAGAAACAGAAAGACGGGGAATTAGTTGATACCTTCGTCAAAAGGTTCCGGAACAAGGCGATGAACTGTCGGGACCCGATCACTGAGGAGTTCACTCTCCAGACTTGCCACAACAACCTCGTATTGGACGTGTTGGAAGCAATGGGGACAGCACCGTCCAACACTTGGAAAGACTTGAAGGTGCATGGTGAACAAGCCGAACGCTTCCTCCGAAGGAAGAAGGCCGAGAGGAGCCAATCGACGACTAATCCTCCGAATTCGAACTTCGCCTCCCATAGTAAGGGCAAGGCACCTGCAGCAGCTGTTGATGCTAATCAAACATCGTAACAGCAACCCCGGAGATAGCAGAAGACTTCGGATCAGAGGCTCCAAAAAGAGTACTCCTTCAAGGACGAAGATGTTCCAGCCATCTTCGAATCCCTTCTTGAAAATAACAAGATCAAACTGCCACCGATCACGAATCAGGAGGAAGCTGACGATACTACGGATCCGAAGTACTGGGCGTACCACAGGAGGATCCTTCATCCCACCAAGGCCTGCTTTACTTTAAAGAATAGCATCTAGACCTTGGTTGAAGCCGGCGTCATAACGCTAGGGTAACCCAGTTGAGAACGGCAACACTCCGAAGAGTATATGAGTATAAACTGCTTCTCAATCCTCCGACCAGTATAAGAGGTTAAACTGCTCCCTGATACTCTAATAGGTATATAAGTCTAAATTGTTTCCTACCGTTGACGAGAAGTTCCTGGAGAATTTTATACGTAATATTCTTAAGGATAACCCGATCATACAACCAGATGCAATGATAAACCCAGTTTCGCGAAGAAGCTGGGGGTGGATGATTCATGTAACGGGAAGTTCCCGAAAGGATGTTACATGTAATTTTCTTAGGGATAACCTGATCATTACAAATTAGATGATAAACACTAAACCCCCACTGTAATTTATATGAGTCAACACTCCCATTGTGATTTGTACTCTCACTCTCACTATCTACTTGGTCAAACCTTCCTACAGTTAGGGCCACAACCAAAATCCCCTCTCGATTCCTTCAATGAACGAGAGGCCCATAAATTGAGCGATCAAACCTTCCTACAGTTAGGATCGTCTCAAACCTCCCATTCGGTCAAACCTTCCTACAGTTAGGACCAAAATCAAAATCCCCTCTCGATTCCTCCAATGAACGAGAGGTCCACTTTCAAATCGAGTGATCAAACCTTCCTATAGTTAGGATCACCTCAAAATCCCGCTTGGTCAAACCGTCCTACAATTAGGGCCAAAACCATAATTCACTCTCGATAAACGAGGAATTCACTTTTAATTCGGTAATCCAACCTTCCGACAGTTAGGATTATCTGAATCTGTCCGATTCTCGGAGTGGAGATCCCACTTCTAGTTTCACCTTTTTGGATTATGGGGGTGGAGATCACACCTCGAGTTTCCTTTGCATCTGAAGATAGAATATAAAATTCTTCCTCTTCAGCTTTGGGAGACAGGATATAAAATTCTTCCTCTCCCGCATCGGGTTCGCCTTCACCCTAAAAGAAGACCGGGAAATAGAATATAAAATTCTTCCTTTCCCACACCAACCTTTTCCAAGAATTCATCAATCTAGGATTCATCCTAGGAAGTTTATCCTGAATCCTAAGCAGCGATAAGTCTGCGCCTAACACGCGCTGCCGGTTTAGTCTTTCTCCGCAGAAAAAGACACCAGAGTTCGATTCTGGGGTATCCTATCCTGAAACCTAAGCAGGGATAAGTCTGCGCCTAACCCGCACTGCCGGTTAGTTCTTAAACGTTAAAAAGAACACCCGCCCACATATTCAACATTGTGGCATGTTGTTATTAATAACACCAAAATCCATGCCTTACACGCATGGGCAATTTCATCCTGAATCGTAAGAAAGGATATGCCGACGCCTAACACGCGTCGCCAGGTTAGTCATTTACTGTCCAAAAAGACACCAGAACCTAATTTTGGGGACCTTTATCCTGAAGCCTAAGTAGGGATAAGTCAGCGTCTAACATACGTTGCCGGGTAGCATATTCCCGTGACAATGGCGAAGTCTATGTATTCGAAATCATAGCACAAAGTCTTAGAGAATTCACTCTCTTAGCACAACGTTACATGCGGAACGGATTTAGACAATCCGCATGCTAGCATGACTCAAACGGTAGTCGGTAAAGGCTAACCAAATCCGTTGAAGGCTGGGGGTTAGCCAAAAACCCTAAAGTCAACGCCTAACACGCGTTGCCGGGTAACCTATTCCCGTAACAAATGGTAAAAGCCTATGTATTCAACATCATAGCACAAAGTCTCAGAGAATTCACTCTCTTAGCACAACGTTACATGCGAAACGGATTTAGACAATCCGCATGCTAGCCCGACTCAAACGGTAGTCGGTAAAGGCTTATCAAACCCGTTGATGGCTGAGAATTTGCCAAAAATTCTATAAATACGAGTCATTGACGCATCAACTCCGTTAGTTGGTCTCGTGATTCGAATATCCACCACGCTCCAATTCCTTAAGAGCTTAAACTGTGTAGACTCCAGCAGACGTACGAGTATAAACTGTGTCAAACGCCGAACAACGCGTCACAATGAAACTTAAATGCCGGACAACGCGTTACAAATGAAGACTCAATGCCAACAATCGATGGTCAGTTCCATGTTGAAACAACAAACACGAGCTAAAGATCAGAAAATCAGGAATTGACTTCAAGTTCAAAATTCCGAAAACGGTCAAATAATAAATGCAGCACCGGAACCCTTGCAGACATTCGACAAAGCACCGAATAGCCTAGAGGATTGAAGGAATCAAGAATAGAAGCCATTCCAAAGTCCTGTCATACCGATTGAAGGTTAGGACAATCATATCCAAAGTGTTCCAGACTCTTCCATAAAGGAACGAGGCTGAAATACTTTGGAGGGGGTATCTGTAGGCGTATAAAACTGCTTATATGTTCCTTAACACAGCTCGACATGATGATTCGACAAACCAACGAACCATCGGGCGATATATCCAAGCATGTTCGTTAGACCACAACACCGAAGCCAAGTGAGACGCGACGAAGCGGATTAACGAGGCGACGAGGTTAACGAATCGCACGCAAACAACGGAATATTTCTAATCGCGTGCCCAATCAAGCTAACGGGTCAATGAATCAACAAATCATCCAACCGTAGAGTCCACCACATCAATCAAGATCGGGAGCGGACTCAAACTCGAACACCAAAGCGGATTTACTGCCAAATCAAGATCCGGACTGCTAAATCAGAGTTCGGATAAACCACGAAACCGGAAAACGACAAAACAGCAAACGCCTGGAGGGCTTGGCCAAAACCGAGCCACTCCTAGGTGGCTCGGCCAAAGCCGAGCCACCTAGGTGGCTCGGTGGCCGACCGAGCTACCCTTTGGGTGGCTCGGTGGCCGAGCCACCTGGGCCGAGCCACCAGATCTGGGCCCAGATCTGAGCCCATATCTGGTTTAAGGAGCCTATAAATAGACCCCTAGGCTCATTGTTTTGGAGGTTGGATTTTTTGGAGGCGAAACTCTGCTGGATTAAAGGCTCAAGACTAAAAAAGATTAAAGCTTTGGAATCTCGGAGTTTTGGACTTTTTAGATCTGGTTCTTAGCGTTCATCCACACCAAATAAGGCAGGAGTTCGAGAGAGATCAGATTTGAGATCCACACGGTCATCCTCCGGATCAAAACTTGGTTTTTGATCCCGAGAAGAGTATCGATTTCGCTTGGTCGATTTTGATTACTTAGGGCTATTATTTCCTTGGTGAAATAATACCCCCAACTGTTATTTCCTTTGCAAAATAACACCCGTCATACCGTGTAGATCCGACCGGATCAAGATCGCGCGGTGGTCCACGGATTAACCCCGGCGCAGGCGAAGAACCCACACAAGCAAGAGACCGCAAAACAGGATCTTGCGATTTGTTCAAAAAAGGAAAGTTGTAATCTTTTTTTTAGATTTTTCTTTGATTTTATTGTAACCGGATCTCATAAAAAGACCGGATACCTTGTAACCGATAAACTGTTGCTAATGGAAACAATAAAATCAGAGAAAGCAATTTTTACCATGAACAGTGACCCGTGACCTGTTATAGAATGGCTAGTTACATGACCTTGTTTCTTGGCTAGGTATGATTTCATGTGAGTTACGGACCAGTTATATTTCTTTTCATACATAGATCGGGATTAATATTTAATTATCTACAATTTGAGACTATGGTATATACATGAGGGTTTCCTTGTTTGGATTATTTCGCTCGACGTACTACGTCTTGAGTTGTAGATTTTAAGTATTAATTCCATCTAGTGTATGACCAAGTACTTGGATGATTATTCTGATCGCTAGTTGCATGATCAACTTGTTACTTGGTTGATTTCCTTGGAATTATTCTGATTATTCTATTCTAGTAGTAAATTATATTTAAATTATTAGTATTTCAGTTGCATATTTCCTTTGTTATTACCATTATTGCATTGGTCGCACGACCATTTCTATTCTTTTTTAGGATCTTGCCGTGTGCCATGCACGCTGACGTACTCCTTTCTGTTGGGATGTACGTCAGTTTTAGAGGACGAACAGCTACAGTTCGGAGTAGTACAGGAGCTAGAGGATCCTCCGTAGGAAAGCTTTGCAGACAGAGCAGAAGAACAAGTCGAAGTTTAGTTACCTCTTTTAGTTAGTTGATGACCCTAGTTTACTTTTATAGCACTTTTATTTTCTGCCGGATCGTTGTATTTTATATTTTTCTAGTATTTTATTCAGATAGTTTTGTACAAGGGCATGTTTGGGCCAAATATTATGTCTGGGATGATGTTTCAGTTGTGATATGTATCATTTTATTCTGAGTTGTTATTATATTCTCGCTACTGTGATCGGGGACTTGTGCCTTCGCTTTATATTTGCTTGACGCTTAGCGCATTAGATTGAGCAGAAGGGGTCTAGTACTTATTTATCCTCAGTCTAATACGTCGCGGACTTGTTCACGTTCCGATTCCCTGGTATTTTAGGAAGCGGGGCGTGACAGGTTTTTCTGATGGCCCACGCAGGTCACAGTCCCGAGTTCCCATCAGTGAGAATATAATGAATAATTTAGATACATATCATGATTTCATCCCCAAGACTATTCTTGAGCCCTTATCCTATTCTCTTGATAGATTTTGTTTCGTCCTTATCTTATCACTCTTTGACTCCGGAATTTTCCACTGTTCTTCTCTCGTCGCTTCACGACTACATGCTCTTTTCCTATAAATCATCTTTCCTCATACCGCTCGTTATTATGTGTTGTTATTTTTACAACTATGTTTTCTTTGATTTGACTTATATATCGTTTGCTTGTACTAATTTTTATATTATTTATTATATTATTTTATATATCGCACACAGTGTTATATTGTATGTTTTTATTATAATACATATCATTACTTATACATTTTTAATTGTTCAAATCATATCATTAGATTTCACATATACATCGCATATCATATCTGATATTTAGATTATTTTCTTGTGTTTAAATATATTTTCACATATCTAAATGGTGTATGTGTGCACTTTTTCTATCAAATCCTCTATTATTTACTTATATTTTAGATTATTGTATATTGTTCATATTTTAGTGATATACATTAATAAGTTCATGATTTTGATATTCTATGCAAACATTATATTCTTATTCTTTATTTATTCAACTCACAACATTTTTAGTATATAGTTTTCTTACCAGTTAGTTTTGTCTTGTTTTAGTATGTACGTGTTGGTTTCGTTATCTCTAAGAGCAATATATTTCTATTTTGATATTTAAGATATTATTCATATTGTTAGGGTTAAAATTTGAGTTACTAATTATACATGTTTTGCTACATTATATCGCATCATACTGTTTGTATACACTCATGGGTTGTTTATAGGGCATTTGCATAATTGTTGTTGTTTGCTTCGTTTTCGATAAGTATTATTTTATCCTTTGTGACAATATACATTGTATATGCATGTTATTTTTTACTATTTATTTTAGAGTGTTTTTAGATTTTTATGTCATTTTTTTGTGTTATTGGTTGTTGTCCATTATCTATTCATTATTTTCGTTTACTTGTGTTGTGTTTTACTTTTCATACTTTTATGCTTACTATTTTCTTTTTCATTATGGTGTATTCACGTATATTATTATATTTACAATATATATATTTTATTGATTTATAGTCATTCATCATTTTTAGTATCGATTTTGTCTAATCGTGTTCTGTTTCATGTATTATCAGTGTTTATATTCACATGTCCATCAATCATTCATGGTACATTCATCTAAAATATATCGGTGTCTTTAATTTTACGAATTTATGCTCTTCTTATGTTTTTATTTGTTTATATATCCATTTTATCTTTAATAGTCCATATTTTATGTATTATACATATTTAATTATGTATATTTATGCTGGTTGTATTTATGTAATTTTGACTACTGTACAATATATTGCGATATCTGAATTGATTTATACAATAATTATTATTAGTGTTGTAGCTTGTTTACGTTTATTATTTTACTTTATAAATATTACTAATATTTCTGATTTATCATATTGGTTGTCAAACATATATAATTATGTTCTTTTATTATGTTTTATATGATATGTTTATTTTGAATCACTTATTTGCCCTTATGTCTATTTTATCATATAATGTTTTTTAAACTATTTCCATCATAGTTTATCTTGTTAGCATGATTAATACTATGAGTATTTAGACTTTTATGTACTTATTATTATGTATGTGTTTTCATTTTAACACTTATTATAGACAATGATTATATTTTATATATTAAATAAATATGTTTAATATTAATTTAGTATTGTGTCTTGTAAGATAATTATTCAGTGTCATATGCTCTCAAAAATTATTGCTTATAACTACAACAATTTTATTAAATTTATCATCATGTTATATCCTTACTGTTTGCTATATTTGATTATTATATCTATGCTTCTTTACGTGTGTTTATATTTGGACTACCTTTGACATGAGTTGCTATAATACTATCTTTGAATTTTTTTCGATACTTGAGCCTTATATGTTTTATTTGGTTAAATGCGATTTGCTGATTACATTCATGTGTTTTGTTTGTAACTATATTTTGTATATCTCGAATGTTTATTCTACTAACTGATTGTATGATATTTCTATTGAAATGTAATATTTTATTATTATTTTCATATATCTTATGTTGTACATTATGTTTATCCAAACTATATATACGTCTGATTCTTTACTATTTTGATTTGCTTATATAATCTTCAAATGTTTCTTTTGCTTTTGCTTGTATATGATTCATCTGTTATTTGTATTGTATATTTATGTTTTTGTGTTTTATCATGTTTATCATCTGCTTATGGATGATTGAATTATATTTGTTGAGATTTTTGTCTTTTATCTTTTTTATTATTTATATTATTGAGTTGATACACTTTATCATATATTCTAGTGATTAATAACTTTTGAATCATGTATTTATATCATATATCCTATTTTGTATGTTATATGTTTGTTATAATTTGCCAATCATGTGTTATTTATTATGTTTTAACACCGTGATGTATTGTCTTATGATACTATATTAATAATATCACGTTGATCTTATATTTTTCTGTAATTATATTTTGTTGTTGACTTTTTACTATAATGCTATGTTTCACTAATACTTATATTTTTGCCTATGCCTAGATGTTGCGTTATATTATAATTTGATACGTATTAACTATTTATTTATAATATACATGCTTCTTTAAGCTTGTGCAATCTCTTTCAATTATGTATTCACTCTCTTTATGTTATACTTATCTCATTCTTATTATTCATACTACATACCGGACTTTATTATGACCTTGATTCTCTTTATAAATTTGCATTGACTATTCACTTTGATTCTTTCGAATTATTCTCTATCGTGTTTTGTATAACTTATAATATACACATCCAGTTTCTCAGTCAACATTTGCCCACACATTTGTCATGACGTGCTATGACCTTATTTCAATATCTCTATCCTTGGGTTCTTTAATTTCGAGGACGGAATTTGTTTTAAGGGGGTAAGATGTAATGACCGTAAATTTTCAATACTGGTTTAAATAATTTTTCTGGTATTTAAATATTAAACTTTATTTTTAAAAAGAGTATTTGTATTTTTCCCTAATTTTCTAGATTTTTCTATGATTTAAAATATGATTTTATATTTATTTTAAAGGTTTTGCTAATTATAATTTTAATTGTTACGGTAAAGACTTTTAAATTAACATTTGGTTATTTATTATTATTATTATTATTTATATTATTAATTATCTTGTATTAAATTTTTAGCTTACGCCCTTATCCCCTACAGTTATTTGTAGCTGTCAGGTGATCATCACGACAGTCAATTTGTTATTTAGCTTTTTCCATTTGTTTTCCTCCCCAATCAGTCTCTCTCTCTCTCATTATCTCTCACCTCAAACCCCTACCCCACCACCCATAATTTCCTTCCTAATTCCCACACTCCTCTCCCTCGTGTCCCACTCCCTATAGTCTCTCTCTTCTTTTTCTTTCTTTGTCACTCTCACACTCTCTCCCCTCTATTATTTCTCCTCCCCCTTCTTCCTTCCCCCGCCTGTCTGCCGACAAAGCACCGCCCCAAATCTCCTCCACCAGATCTCGCCGGCGAACACCACCATGCCGACGAAACAACCCGCGTGACCACCCCCTTCGCCGCACCCGCCAGCTACTCCTCTGCTGCCTGACCGCCATCTCACCCACCACAGCGCTGCCCAAGCGCCACCAGCACCAGCATGCACCGCCTCTAACTGCCCCTCCTTCGACCTGACCTGCCATCGCACCACCGCGGCCTGATAGGCACCTGAACCCGCGCCTCAACCACCGCCGCTCCGCCTCCAAAGTTCATCGCGAGTCCCCCGCTGCAGCCCTTCCCCCTGAGACGCCGCCTTCACCGCCCCACCACCCACTGCCTCCCTATCATCGACCCAGCTCCGACCGATTCCCTCAAGCCCACTGCGCTGTCCAGCCGCCACAACACCTCTCAACAGCGCCCCAACGCCGACCTCAGTCAACTTCGCCGCTGCCCCTGAGCTCCGCCGACTCCAACAGCCCAGTCGTCCCTCAACATCCCCTCACCTCTATCTCGTCGTTGCTCGTCCAAGCCCAAACTCCAGCCACCCGTCACCCTCGGTCGCTGACCTCCTCTATTTCCCTCAGCCTCGAACACCACCAGCAGCGACGTCGCTTCGTCGTCGCCGCATCTGGAGCTCACTATCGCTGCCCCCTCAGCCCAGAACCATATGCAGTGACGTCGTCGTCTCGTCATCAGGCCCCTCGGCCTCATAAGCAAGATCCCACTTGCTCAGATCTGAATTTTGTATTTATTATGAATTATCTATAATTTTAGATCAATTAATAATTATCTACGTGGGATTGTTTGATGAATAATATTAGATAAATCATAATAATATGATAATTAGTATTTTTAAAATAATTATGATAAATTAAAAGAATTTATTTCGATAGCAGAATCATTTTAGAAAAATTATAATAATTTAAAAGGAATTATCTTGGAAAAAGAATCATTTTAGAATAATTATAATAATTTTTAGAAATTATCTTGTGGAAGAAATCATTTTAAAATGATAAATATTTTTAAAAAGAAATTATTTTGAGAAAATAGACTATTTTGAATTAATGAGAATTTATCTTATAAAAAAATTATTTTTGAATTTATTATTTTAAAAAATTATTTATAGAATTATTATAATGAGAAAATAACTTATTTTGAAAAAGGAATTATTTTGAAAGAACTCATTTTGTAAAAGGAATTATTTTAAGTGAATAATTTTATGGTTCAAATTCTTAGACTTCATTATCTGATATGCTATGATATTATTATACATGATTAGTTGCATTGATTGTTCCTTGTTGTGATTGAGAACCGTTAGGAGTTTATGACTATAGTGACCTGTGTGACATGAATAAGACCTAGAGACATGTGTTGTGTTGACTTAGCAAAACAATAAGAGATGGGATGGGGAAGTCCGTGTTCATGTGATCGGATAAGACTGTTGATGTATCTTCCAGGCTTGCGCTCATGGTTGGTGTCGCAACTGGGGTTGGTTTGTAGGGCTAAAGTGAAGTGTGTACATGACTTTAGTCAGTAGGAATTGAATTCGTCACCCGAGTTTTGCTTGAGTTCGGATCAGGCAGAAAACGGTTTACGTGTAGTCCTCTGGCTGCATGTGTAACGGGATTGGATGCACGTAGGGGATTTATGAACAGTCAGTATCAAATGACAGGAGCGTTGACTCTGTGTGAGATGTGACCAGTGACCTGTTATAGAATGGCTAGTTATATGACCTTGTTTCTTGGCTAGGTATGATTTCTTGTGAGATACGGACCAGTTATATTTCTTTTCATATATTGGTCGGGATTAATATTTAATTATCTACAATTTGAGACTATGGTATATACATGAGGGTTTCCTTGTTTGGATTATTTCTCTCGAAGTACTACGTCTCGAGTTGTAGATTTTTAAGTATTAATTCCATCTAGTGTATGACCATGTACTTGGATGATTATTCTGATCGCTAGCTGCATGATCGACTTGTTACTTGGTTGATTTACTTGAAATTATTCTGATTATTCTATTCTAGTAGTAAATTATATTTAGAATATTAGTATTTCAGTTGCATGTTTCTATTGTTATTACCATTATTGCATTGGTCGCACGACCATTTCTATTCTTCTTTTGGGATCTTGCCGTGTGCCAAGTACGCTGACGTACTCCTTTCTCGCGGGATGTTTGTCAGTTTTAGAGGACGAACAACTACAGTTCGGAGTAGTTCAGAAGCCAGAGGATCCTCCGCAAGAAGGCTTTGTAGACGGAGCAGAAGAACAAGTCGAAGTTAGTTACCTCTTTTAGTTAGTTGATGAACCTAGTTTACTTTTATAGAACTTTTATTTTCTGCTGGATCGTTGTATTTTATATTTTTCTAGTATTTCATTCATATAGTTTTGTATAATGGCATGTTTGGGCCGAATATTATGTTAGACCCTAGAGGGGGTGGTGATTAGGGTCTTATGCTAATCTAATCCGATTTAAATGCTAATTAAAATTAATTAACAAGTTATCCTAGC
>BQKN01018254.1:0-10172 GCA_022839385.1 Asparagus kiusianus | reverse complement strand
AGTGATCGAGCCCTCTACAGCAAAGGAGACTTCTTCTTCATTCCCCCCTTCTCTTTTCCTTAGTATTGCCCCTCGTCGGTGATACTAAGAAGAGCAAATATCTCGTTTTATCCGAGATAGGAGCTTTGAGTTTCTAGATCTCCCGCGGATCGACGAAACTCTGCCCGATTTTTCGGAACAGATCTGATCGACCGGTGGTCCACGGATATCAATATCCCCGTCACAGGCAAAAGACCCACGCAAGCAAGGGACGATAAACGGAACTTGTGTTTATTTTCAAGAGAGTTGTAATTTTCATTTCTTTGTTATTTGAGTTCATTTGTAACGACTGAAGTTTAATGAAATCAATGATGAAGGCAACTTTTCCTGAAAACAAGCTGGCGACCACAGTGGGAGCCGCCGATCTCGCTGCCGAGATCGTCGTGACGCAACCGGCCTTCAAGATCCGGGTGAATGAAGAGATCGAATACGAGTTCGATCAACAGAAGTTTGAAGAGTACCTCTCTTCCTCCTCATCTAGATCCGCCTCTCCAAACAGGCGCGGGAAGACCCCATCTTCCAGAAATGCTCACGGGATCTCCAGCTCAAAGATCCAAGATCCCGTCGCCGCTGCTACGCCCGCACCACGCAACATCCCCACGTCGTCCAGCATGGTCGAGGCTGCAGATTCAGATCTCCCTTCCGCCACAAAGGTAACCGAGAAGGTAACTCCAGCTCTGTCGAAGAGGGCTCGCCAAAGACGTCGTCAACGCCTTGCACGACAAATGGCCAAAGCCGCAGAATCGATGGACGGGATCCGCTACAATGAGGATCTGAAGTCCATGTAGCGCCAAGAGCAACAACGACAAACAACCAACTCCTCCTCCAAAACAGAAACGAACGAATGGGTTCGTGTCAAGAGGACTCGCTCCACTCTCGAGGAGCGGATCAAGAAGCGTCGAGCATTGCTCGCACATGCCCGGCTCCTTCTACAGAAAGCGGAGGAGATGCAGAAAGAAGAGGTGGTCAAAAAGCCGTCTACAAACAAATGGGTGTGGGTGCCAAAGCTAAGACCGGCACCTCAAACAAAAATGGGTGGAGTTATCGCCCAAGTTCCTTCCAAATCAGATGTTGTTTCTCCTGTTCCGGCGCCTTCAACGGAGCCAGGTAAGAACGGGGACCCTTCAAGATCCAGGGTTCCTTTGAAAGGTCGCCTCGGTCCTTTACCGGAGAACTGAGGAAAAGTACCTATCAAGGAACGACTGGGACCATTGAAAGGTCCCCAAGTTACAAATCAGGCTGGGGGTCGTACCAATCCCCCCAAGAAAAATGATAAAGGGAAAGTCCCTATTACCGACCGCCTTGGATTGCGGGTCAAAGTGCAAGAGCCCGTCAAGTTTTTACGCTCACAAAAGCATAAACTTGAACGGGCGACTTTTGAAAACACTAACAAAGCATCGCATCCCCAAAGGGAAGCACACTCATCTGATGATGATGGTGTTATACCGGGGAACACATGCCAACGCTCTATGGGTTGCTCCAGTTATCAAACTGATGAGTTATACTATAGAGCTAGGGGTATGGAAGAATCTCGGAAGAGATATGTGCAGGACATGGAGTCTCGCTGCCCGTGCGCCAACATAATCAAGGTGGTGCTATCAGAATGCTGCTGTGCTCAAACCCCAAGGAGAGTCTCGGTGTTCGAAAGAATTTCTAAGCCAAGGTGTTTCCACAAGAAGAAATTCATCCGCCAAGAAGGCGAATATCTAAGAGTATCGGCTAATATGGCTGGCAGAGGGAAATCAACACGATATTTCAATCTAGATCAGCTTGCCGAAGTATCCCGATGTATGACGCGATTGCGACCAGGAACCAATGGCCGGAAGAATTACCGAAGGATACAAAAGGGACTTTCTTTAGAAGAAGAGGAGTCCGATGCTGATTCAGATTCTTGCTCGGCTATAGCGTCCGATGACACGGCGTCTAGTGCGGGGCAGCCTTATGAATCGCTTATGATCAGTGCCGAACAGGTAACTAAAATACTTGAAGAGGCCCTGGCTAAGCAGAAGGAGAGCTTCAAGTTCGAGATGGAGATGGCCATGAAACGAATGAGGGAGATGCATGATCAACAAATTGCGACGCTGACAGTTCACCAAGGAGAGCCCGGTCGACACAATAATCAGAATCAAAATGAGAATGAACGGGAAGGGGATAATGTCAATATCCCTCCTGTCAACAACAACAATGGAGGTGGTCCCACGGATGATAATACGAAGGAGGACCATGTTACCTCTCCCCGAAGCCACTCGAAGACAAATACGAGTGAAGACAAGAAGATGAAGGACTTGGAGAGCAAAATCAACGCATTGATGAATGCTCAAGAAGTGAAGAGGTCCGGCATACCATGTCCATACCCAAGGGAGTGGGAATCAATTCCGTATCCGGCAAAGTTTAATTTGATTAACTTTACGCCGTTTGATGGGAAGGGTTCCCCTACCCAACACTTAATATATTTTAAGTCTCATTTAGGAATCATTTCTGGAAATAAGCCTCTTATGGTGCGGTCATTCGTCGGCACTCTTCGCGGAGCGGCCTTCGATTGGTATCGCCGTCTCAAGCCCGGGAGTATCAGCAGCTGGGACGACATGGAGGATATGTTCTTAACAAATTTCTTCGATAACGATACTGAGATTTCGATCGGCACGCTATTCGACGAAAAGCAGAAGAATGGTGAGACGGTCGAAAATTTTGTAAAGAGATTCCGAAATAAAGCAATGAATTGCAGGGATCCAGTCAGCGAGGATTTTATCCTCGAAACTTGCCATAACAATCTGACGTTGGACATCCTCGAAGCCATGGGAATGGCGCCGCCGAAGACCTGGAAGGATTTGAAGGTGCGGGGAGAGCGAGCCGAGCGATTTCTTAAGAGGAAGAAGGCTGAAAGAGGTCAAATAGCTCCACAACAGAGCTTTGTCCCTAAGGGGAAGGGAAAAGCACATGCAAATGCTGTGGACGCAAACCAAACATTCGAGGTGCAAGCACAGCCGCAACAGCAGCAACAAAAGGCGCCTCAACAATCAAGGTGGCAACAACAGCCCCAGAAGCAAAAAGCCGCGGAGTCGAAGTTCCCGAAGGTCTATTCATTCAAAGAGGATGAAGTTCCCGGTATCTTTAAGTACCTTATCGAGAACAACAAGATCAAGTTGCCTCCGGTCCAGGATCAAGAAGACGCCAAAAGAATTAATGATCCAAAGTACTGTGCATTTCACAGAGCGGTGCACCATCCTACCAAGGTATGCTACGCTCTTAAAGATAAGATCCAAGCCCTAATCGATGTTGGGGTCATCACTATAAAGCAACTCAAGGAGAAGAAAGTGGGTGCAAATGCAGTATCCATTAACTTCGGGTCTGTTCCCTCGAGCTGGTTCCAACATGAGCCAATAATAAATGCAGCAGTGAAGACGGTGAATGATGATCCTCACAAACAGCGTCAGAAGGGACTTGTGCCACACTCAGCCCTGAATGGTGAGATTCTTTGGGTTCATCCAGATTTGATTACAGATGAACAATGGACTGGGACCTCTTCCAAGAAAAGGTCGAAAGGAAAAGGTAAATCTTGTTATGGAGCTTCTGCTATTCCAGGAAAAGACGACGACAAAATCCCAACCTTCCTGCTTTCTGAAGATGAGCAGGAGGCCTTTGCAACCCGGAGCGGGAATGAGTATCACTACAAGTACCCGGATGCTTCTGAGCAATTGGGCACCAAAACCGCTCCTTCTAAGACATTGGCAGAACTAGGAATTGCAGCAACTCCCCCAACACCTGTAGCTACGGAGAAAGTCCAGCAAAAGGAGAAAGGGAAAGAGCCTTTACGTCAGGAAGCCCAAAACCTGAGGCAGTCTCGATTCAATCATCCGATTGGGAGAGACAAACCGGGAAGTGCGAGCTCTCCGTCCCATTTTGATATCATGGCGCAGTTGGCCAACATCCCGGCTAGGATAACCCTATACGAGTTGCTGCGTCTTTCAAAGGATACAAGGAAAGCATTACAAGAAGCCTTGAGCGACTATGAAGCTTTCTTGACTCGAATCAAGCCATCTTCTGAGGAACCGGAGTCGTCAGTTCAACACTGCAATCTTGCGGCGCATCATTTTCCCTGCATCTCTTTCACCAAAGAAGACATGCAGACGAAGAACTCAAAGCATGATCGGCCCTTGTATTTCACCGGGCACATTGGCTCCAGCATGGTCAACCGGATCCAAGTCGATCCGGGTTCCGCTGTTAGCACCATGCCATTCCGATTGATGCATCATCTCGGAATTTCGACTAGCAAACTAGCCTCCACTGGCACTACGATTTATGGATTCAACACCAGCGGGTCCAGGCCCTTGGGGAAGATTCGAATCAAATGCCAAATCGGGGATTTGAGGTCAGAAGTTACTTGTTATGTAATTAATGCGGAAACATCCTATAACTTACTGTTGGGTCGACCTTGGATCCACGGTAACCTTATAGTCCCGTCAACTCTGCATCAATGCATCAAGTATGTGGACATCAATAATGAAGTTAAGACGGTGGTCGCGGATAAGCAACCGTTTAAGGGATTGGAGAACTATTTTACTGATTCCCTTTTATACGGTGCTGAATCCGATACTGAACCATCGGCCCAAGGGACAGACAGCGGAGATGAAGCTGATACCGAAGCTGGGTCTGATTATAATGGTGATTTTGTACTTAGTGACATTGTACCCATTGTAATCAATCTTGACGATGATAAATCATCGGAAAGTAGTTGTAATTGGCAACTTGCCGAAGAACTATCAATAAACGATGATTTAGAGTACTCTATGTGTCTTGATAATGTCACTAAAGAACTTTATGATAACCCTGATTTGTATATGCCTCTTCAATCATTTTGCATGACGCAAAAGCAGGTACACGACCCTTACGGAACGACGCTTGTCGTCCCCGCAGGGACAGGGGGTGGAAAGGAGGTTGTCTACGGTAAAGGAAGAAAATCTCCGATACCCGACCACTTCTTGGAAGAGGAAGACGACGATGATAAACCTGCCCCTCATCTGTTCAGATATGATGCGAAAGCGCGCAATATGATGGAAAAGCATGGATATGACTTCAAGCTCGGAGAGGGTCTTTTCTTTGGTCGAGGTCCGCGAGTTCCACCTCGAATGGCCTATGTACCAAAAGGAAAACCCGATGATTATTATCGCCACAAAAGAGGCTTAGGCTATGTCTCCTCATCCGATGACGAGTGTTGCTGGCAGATCATCGATCAAATTGCTAACAAGGCTAGAAAAGGATACTCTTCTGACTCTTCGGCTTGGGATTCCGACGCTAGTCTTGGTGAAATGTTTAAAAAGCTAATGTCAAACATGGTTACGGTTGATCCAGCGACAATAGAAGAAGATGATCAGATGCCGACATGGGAAGATCCGTGGGTTCATCACTTAAGCATGCAGTACGGTGATAGATTCGAACAGATAGAACCTCCTACCGAAGACCAAGTAGTCCAAGTGAATATGGGAAGCGAGGAAAATCCGAAGCCGATATTCATTAGCGACAGCCTCTTACCCGAGGAGAAAGAGGAGTTAATCTCTCTTATCAGGGAGTATATCGTTGTGTTCGCCTGGAATTATGAAGACATGCCAGGGCTCGATCCAAACGTAGCAGTGCATCGTCTCAACATTAAGCCGGATGTCAAACCTGTCAAACAACAACAAAGACGGTTTCGTCCGCAAATGATGGAGGCGATTGAAGCTGAGGTTAAAAAGCTTGTCGACTCAGGATTCATTCGGGAAGAGCAACATCCAGAATGGCTTGCCAATATTGTCCCGGTCCTTAAGAAGAACGGGAAGATCAGGGTTTGTATTGACTTTAGAGACCTCAACACTGCATGCCCAAAAGATGATTTTCCCCTTCCCATCACGGATGTTATCATCGACAATACGTGCGGGTTCGAGAGGATGTCTTTCATGGATGGTTTCTCTGGTTATAACCAAATAAAGATGCATCCAGATGATGAAAAGCATACCGCATTTAGAACGCCTCTCGGCGTCTTTTGCTACACGGTTATGCCCTTCGGCTTAAAGAATGAAGGTGCTACATATCAAAGAGCCATGTCAAAGATTTTTCAGGAGCATCTCCGAAAGACTATCGAATGCTACGTAGATGATTTGGTCGTGAAAAGTCGTGATAAAAAAGATCACATCAAGGACTTGAAGACCATGTTCGACTTGATGCGAGCTCATCAATTGAAGATGAATCCTACCAAGTCTTTCCTCGGAATGTCTAGTGGTAAATTCTTGGGATTCGTCGTCACCACCAAAGGTATTCATATCGACCCTGATAAAGTAAAGGCGATTAATGAATTGCAACCACCGAGAAACCTCAAGGAGCTCAGAGGATTGCAAGGACGGTTAGCATACATCCGTCGGTTCATCTCGAACCTTTCAGGAAAATGCCAACCGTTCTCCAAGCTCACGAGGAAGGGCGTGTCGTTCGTGTGGGACGATGCTTGTCAAAAGGCGTTCAAGAGTATTAAAGAATATCTCTCGAAACCTCCCGTACTCGTTGCACCAAAATCAGGCAAACCGTTCTTGATTTATATCAAGGCGACGAGCCACTCATTAAGTACATTACTTGCACAAGATGACGATAACGGTCATGAGCAGGCGGTGTATTATTTAAGCCGAACCATGGTAGGCGCTGAATCTCGATATCCCATGATCGAGAGAGAATGCCTCGCTTTGGTGTTCGCTATTCAGAAGATGCGGCATTATCTGGTTGGACAGACCATCTATGCCATTCTAAAGTTAACCCAGTCCGAGTGTTCATGACTCAACCAGCTTCCATGAATTGGCGGTTAGCAAAATTGGCCTTACTCTTGTCCCAATACGATCTGCACTTCAAACAGCAGAAGTCAGTAAAAAGGGCAGGCCATCTGTGATCTCCTGGCAGCTAATCCAACTACGGACACCGCCAAGATATATGACGACCTACCCGATGAAACCCACGAAGTCAACACAACTTCGCACCAACAAGTGTGGCGTTTGTACTTCGATGGCACTTCCCGGGCGGCTCCTGTCATAGGTACTCCTGGATGTTCTAAAGTCTCTTCCGGAGTCGGAGTTGTTTTAGTCTCTCCAGGAAAACATGTGATGCCCCGAGCCTACTCATTAACCGAGCCATGCTCGAATAATGTAGCAGAGTATAACGCATTGATTATAGGGCTCAATTTCGCCAAGGAGCTGGGGGTTGAGTATCTCAAAGCTTTCGGTGATTCTCAACTGATAGTTAAACAAGTCCAAGGGGAGTATGAAGTCCGAAGTCAGGATCTACTACCATATCATAAGATGGCAGTGGAAATAGCGGAATCATTTGAAGGATTCTTCATCGAGCACGTTCCGCAGTTACAGAACACCTACGCAGATGCGTTAGCAGTTTTAACTGTATCTCTGGCACAGCCTCCCAGAACAGAACAGTTTGTTATGGTAAGAACTCACCAACTCCTGGTGCCACTCTACGATGAAGATGACAAAGAAGAAGAGGTGCAAGAGGTGCACGCAACTCATGCTGAATTCGAACCACGGGATTGGCGCTTCCCCATCATCGACTACGTCTTGCATGGAATCTTGCCAGAAGATGTGAAGGAAAGAGAGTCAATCAGACGAAGAGCACCAAGATTCTACTATAATACGGAGAATCGAACGCTATACCGCAGGGGGTACGATGGGTTGCTAGCACGTTACTTATCAACCAAAGAAGCTGAAGAAGTCCTTAGAGAGGCACATGAAGGAGAGTGCGGTGCACACCAACCTAGCCCCAAGCTTTATGATCGCATCAGAAGAATGGGATATTTTTGGCCTTTCATGATGAGTGATGCAATCACGTACGCCCGAAAGTGTCACGCATGTCAAGTACACGCGAATTATATGCACCAACCTTCGGAGCATCTGCACCCTTCGGTTACGTCATGGCCGTTCGAGACTTGGGGAATGGACATTGTCGGCCCTATAAATCTCCCATCAGTCAAAGGTGACCGGTTCGTCCTGGCAATTACCGATTACTTCTCCAAATGGGCTGAAGCAGTTCCACTCAGAGAAGTTAAAACGAGCAACGTCATTGCATTCATCAAGCACCATATCATCTACAGGCATGGTGTTCCAAGACGAATCATACATGACAACGGTCCTCAATTTGTCAGCAACGCCTTCATAAGGTTCTGCGAAAAATTCAAAATTCAGGATATCTCATCAACGGCTTACAATCCCACAGCAAATGGATTAGCTGAAGCCTTCAACAAGACTATCATAAAGCTCTTGTCGAAACTTGTGAAGAATAATAAACGGGATTGGGATGACAAGCTCGGCGCGGCTCTATGGGCCTATCGTACTACGGTGCGTACACCGACCGGCGCAACCCCATATTCATTGGTGTACGGATGTGAAGCCGTTCTCCCTTTGGAAATTCAAATTCCATCTCTTCGGATCGCTCTTGCAACCCAGATGACGACCGAAGAACAACATCAGAAGCGCCTCGAAGAACTCGAAATGCTCGATGAAAAGCGCCTGGAAGCTCAACAACATATTGAGTTTTACCAAGCTAGAATTTCTCGAGCCTTTGACAAAAAGGTTCGACAAAGGAGTTTTAAAGAAGGGGATTTGGTCTTAACTGAAAGACGGCCTATGATCCTTAACTCCAAGAAGAAGGGTAAGTTTGAACCCAAATGGGAAGGACCATTCGTAGTAGAGACAGTTTTCTCGAATGGCGCGTATCGCTTAGTCACCAAGGAAGGTGACCGGCTTATGATGCCAATAAATGGCAAATTCCTGAAAAGATACTATCCTTAGTATCTTCAGGAAAATTGATGTATCGGGAAGTTCCCGGAAGAATACCACACGGTGTATTCTTAGGGATAACCCGGTCAATGTAGAAGAAATGAATAAGAAATTCACGTTCGAACTCCGAATGTCGAAATGTTTCTTGTTATTGTCAAAATTCTAACTCTCATGAGTTATTTTTGTGAGACAAGATCTAATCTCTTGATAGATTAATCTTCCCTCACCAAACCATCCACTGATCAAATAAATTGACGGTGGATCCACCAAAATTCCCATCTGCCAGTCATTGGCAATTCTCAGACTCGACATATTAGGTCCTAATCACTTAACATTAAAGTCTCCCTTTTGAGTGATGATACGAGTTGGCATTCCCATTGCTGCCCGTATGCCACTCTCTTTGCTTTCAGGTCAAACCTATAAAAGTTAGGACCAAAGCCAAATTCCCCTCTCGATTCCTCCCATGAACGAGAGGTCCACTTTCAATCCGGACAACCAAACCTATAAAAGTTAGGGTTGTTCCCCCACTCTCACTTAGTCAAGCTTACCATAGCCGGGACTAAGACCGAGTCATTCCTTTTCGATAAACGAAAATTTGCCTTTGCTCCTTTCTCTACCAAACCTATAAAAGTTAGGGTAGAAATTGGGCTTCTTTTGATTCAAATGACCAATCCTATAAAAGTTAGGGTCGTTTGAACCTTTCGATTCTCAGAGTGGAGATCCCACTCCTAGTTTCATCCTTTCGGATCCTGGGGGTGGAGATCCCACCTCGAGTTTCCTTTCCTGCTGAAGATAGAATATAAAATTCTTCCTCTTCAGATTCAAATGACCAATCCTATAAAAGTTAGGGTCGTTTGAACCTTTCGATTCTCGGAGTGGAGATCCCACTCCTAGTTTCATCCCTTCGGATCCTGAGGGTGGAGATCCCACCTTGAGTTTCCTTTCCAGTTGGAGATAGAATATAAAATTCTTCCTCTTCAGCACTGGGAGATAGAATATAAAATTCTTCCTCTCTCAGTTTGTCTTTGTTCTCAGAAAAGACACAATTCCCAACTTCCAGTCCGTGCACTTTGCGCACGGGGAATTTTATCTCAACTCCTAAATAGAGATAAGCCTATGCCTAACACGCATTGCCGGTTTAGTCTTTCGCCGATTGAAAAAAGACACCAGGGCCTAAACCTGGGGAATTTTATCCCGAAGCCTAAGAAGGGATAAGTCATCGCCTAATACGCGGTGCGAGATACCCTTCGGCATCATAGCATAAAGTCTCAGAGAGTTCACTCTCTTAGCACAACGTTACATGCGGAACGGATTTAGACAATTCGCATACTAGCCCGA
>BQKN01018253.1:0-16315 GCA_022839385.1 Asparagus kiusianus | reverse complement strand
TGAATTTATAATGAATTCGACAACAAGTTCAACTTTTGCTGAAAACAAACTGGCGACCACAGTGGGAGCCAGCGGCCTCGCTGCCGAGGCCGCCGTGTCGCAACCGATAAAGATTATCGTCACTGAAGAGATCGAATATGAATTCGATCAAGCCAAATTCGAGGAATACTTGTCATCCTCATCCTCAAAATCCTCCTCATCCCGCAGGTGCAGGAAGATTTCTTCTCCTAAGAAAATTTGCAAGTCCACGGTCTCTACAAAGGTCGCGGATGAAGATTCTTACCCTGTTGCTCTTGATGAAGTTACCCGTGACATCTCTGCTCCGAAAGACTCCGCTCCCATTAAGAAGTCATTGATGGATAGTTCTCCGGTGTTGACGAAGAGAGCTCGTCAAAGACAGCGCCAACGACGTGCTCGACAACTGGCTAAAGCCATGCAACAGACTGACGGGGTCCACTACTATACGGACCTAAAGTCAAGGAATCGAAAGGTGGTTCAATTGTCTCAAAGGCAAGACGACCATGTTTCTGCAAAACTTACAAAGGAAGAATGGACCCTAGTCAAAAGGGCTCGTTCAACCCTGAAAGAACGGATTCAACGGCGTAAAGTAAAAGCCGCTCGTGCCCGTGCACTTCGTCAACAAGATCAGAAGAACAAGAAGGAAATGGTGTGTGAAAGAACACCAAAAAGCTGTAAGATTTGGGTCCCCAAAACCGAAAGTACCCAAAAATCACAAGACGATGCAGTCTTCAACCGCGGCAGCACAAACCGCCGCGGCAATTCATTCAACCGCGGCAGCACAAACTGCCGCGGCAACTCATTCAACCGCGACGGTTTGGATTGTCGCGGCACTTCAACTGGTCATGATGCTCGTCGCAAGGCTACAGCTGCATCGACACCTATTCCTAGTCCTTCTGTTACAACAGCGTCTGCTTCATCACCAACGAAACCCTGGGTTAGCCCAGATTTATCCAAATTCAAGATTACTATGGCGGATCGCCTCGGTCCTTTGGCTGACGATCGAGGCAAAGCCCCAATGAAAGAAATTCCGAGCACAGTAAACAAACCCTTGGTGGTTTCTTATGCAGGGGGTCGTAAACACCCTCCTGTCAGAATTACTCCAGTCCAAGACAAAAGAATATCGGTTCATGATCGTCTAGGACCGGTGAATACTCCACTCCCACAAGGGGGTGTGTTTAAGAATATAACTTTGGATCGCTCGGAAACGACAAATAATCGTTTTGGGCATGAAAACAAAGTTTCCAAACCAAAGATAGGTTGCTCAAATCACGGCAATGATGAGCTGTACTATCAAAAGAATAATTCGAGAAAAAGGATTATCCGAGAAGATGAATCGCATTGCGCATGCGAGAGACTCATCAAAGCAGTTTTGACAGAATGCAATTGCTCAGAAGCTGGGGCGAAACGTGTTTCCGTATTTCAAAGATTGTCTGCGGAAACACCAAAACCCAAAATGAGACACTTCCACAAGAAGAAACCTATAGTGCGACGAGATGAGTTCCCTGAGGTCACCATTAATATGACCGGCAGAGGCAAACAACATCTAGTCAACCCAGACCCTGATTTCTCTTCAGAAAGAAGAGTTGAGCAGGGTCTTTCTAAAAGAATGGAACGGTTACGACGAAAAGCCAACCGACGCCCGAACTACAAGAGGATGCACGAAGGTTTGTCATCGGAAGATGAATTGTCAGATACTTGTTCTGCGGTCGCTTCAGACGATACCGTATCCAGTGTGGGGTGAGCGAGAGAATCATTTGCCATCACGCCGGACATGTTAGCTCAAATTCTGCAAGAAGCGTTGGCCAAACAACGCGAAGAGATCAGAGCTGAAATCAAAATGGAGATGGAGTTGACAATGCAGCAGGTACGAGATTTGCAGGTTCAACAAAGTCAACCGGAATCAAGCCAAAAGGCAGAATCCAGCAAACGCAATGCCAAACCTATACAAATAGCTGAGGGCGATGACAAAGAAGACGAGACTATATTCGATGATCCTCTTTCCGATAAAGACAATTCTGGAAGCGGTCCGGTTAAGTCAACTACTCAAATTCTCTTGAAGAAGAGTGAGGAAGAAGATAAGAAGATGCAGGATCTTGAGAGCAAAGTCAATGCTCTGATGACTGCCCAGGAAGTGAAGAAGACGGGCATTCCATACCCGTACCCGAGGGAGTGGGATTTGATTCCTTATCCCCCGAAATTTAACTTGATTAACTTTACTCCTTTTGATGGCAGGGGTTCACCAACTCAGCACTTGATCTATTTCAAGTCACATCTCGGCGCAATATCAGGAAATGAAGCCCTGATGGTCCGGTCATTCGTGGGAACCCTCCGCGGGTCTGCCTTCGATTGGTACCGACGCCTGAAACCTGGGAGCATCACCAGCTGGGGAGATATGGAAGAACTGTTTCTCACCAACTTTTTCGACGACGACACGGAAGTCTCCATTGGCTCGTTGTTGGATGAGAAGCAGAAGAATGGGGAGTCGGTCGACGTGTTTGTCAAACGATTCCGGAACAAAGCGGTGAACTGCAGAGATCCACTCACCGAAGAATTCATCCTACAGACATGTCATAACAACCTGTCTTTGGATGTGCTGGAAATAATGGGGGTTGTGCCCTCTAAGACCTGGAAGTAGTTGAAGGTTAGAGGTGAACAAGCTGAACGATTTCTCAAAAGAAGGAATTTGGAGAGAGGTCAGCCACCAGCTAACAACCAAAATCAGAAACAAAACTTCAATCCTCGAGGCAGAGGAAGAGGGTCGGGACCCGCTGTCGATGCGCATCAAACGTCACAGCAGCCACCACAACCGCAGCAGTCTTCATTCCAGTTGGCGCCGAATCAGAGTCAACAACCACAGAAGCAATTTAAACCATCGGAACCCAGATTCCCGAAGGAGTATTCGTTCAAAGATGATGAGGTCCCAGTTATCTTCAAATACCTGCTGGAGAATAACAAGATTAAGCTTCCACCAGTCACAAACCAAGAAGAAGCAACGAAGATTAATGACCCAAAATACTGTGCGTACCACAGAAGGGTCCACCATCCCACTAAGGCGTGTTATGTCTTGAAAGACAAAATACAAACCTTAATTGATGTTGGTATTGTGACCCCGAAGCCAAAGGAGAAGAAGGTGGGCGCAAATGCGGTCTCCATTAGCTTCGGATCAGTTCCCTTATCCTGGTTTCAAGCCGAATCAGTGCCAGAGGTAAAGATGCAAACTATCAATGATGATCCTCATGGACAGCGCCAAAAAGGGTTAGTATCATATACGGCCCCTAACGGCGAAATCCTTTGGGTTCATCCGGATCTGCTCGAAGATGAACAGTGGACGACATCCAAGTCAAAGAAATCGAAGGGCAAAGGAAAGGAGAAGTCCTGTTACGGAGCCTCGGCGATTCCGGAGAGAGACGACGAGGAAATAACAGCTCTACCACTTTCTGATGAAGAGCATGAAGTCTTCGCGACAAGGGGTGGAAATGAATACCATTACCAGTATCCTGAAGCTCCTAATCCTAATGGTAAAACTCTGGCAGAACTGGGGGTGGATACGACCCCACCCGTAGCAACCGAGAGACCTCAGAGAGTTGTTAAGCAGAAAGAAAAGGAACCTCAACCCAAAGAGGTTCAAATTCCGAAGCAGTCTCGTTTCAATAAACCAATTGGACGAGACAAACCGGAAAGTTCAAATGCACCATACCGGTTCGACGTAATGACTCAGTTAGCCAATATCCTAGCAAGGATCACATTGTACGAGTTATTGCGTCTTTCGAAAGAAACCAGGATAGCATTGCAAGAAGCCTTGGCTGATTCTGAAGTATTCCTCACTCAGATCAAACCAACTCCTGAAGAGCCAGAGTCGTCAATGCAATATTGTAATCTGGCAGCCACCAAATTTCCTTACATCGCTTTCACAAAAGAAGATATGCAAGTCCGGAATTCAAAGCATGATAGGCCGTTATATTTCACAGGATATATCGGTTCGAGCACGGTCAACCGGATTCAAGTCGATCCGGGTTCCGCTGTTAGCATCATGCCACTCCGATTGATGTACCACCTCGGAATTCCCGCCAGCAAGTTAGCCTCAACGGGAACTGTTATTTATGGATTCAACACTAGCGGATCAAGACCGTTAGGAAAAATCCGGGTGAAGTGTCAACTCGGAGATCTGAAGTCTGAAGTCACCTGCTATGTGATCGATGCAGAGACTTCCTATAACTTGCTGTTGGGTCGTCCATGGATCCACGGTAATCTTATAGTTCCCTCCACCCTCCATCAGTGTTTGAAATATGTCGACACTAATGAGGAAGTCAAGACGGTGGTCGCGGATAAGCAACCATTCAAGGGGTTAGAAAATTATTTTACTGACTCCCTTCTATATGGTGCTGAGTCCGAAACTGAACCATCGGCCCATGGCACGGACAGCGGAGATGAAGCTGATACCGAAGCCGGGCTCGATTATAGTGAAGGTCTTGTATTAAATGACATTGAACCTCTTGTAATCGATCTGGACGGTGATGAATCGTCGGACGAAAGTTGTAACTGGCAACTTGCCGATGAAATAATAAAGAATGATTTAGAGTATTCGCCTTGTCTTAATGATGTAATGCAGGAATTGTATGATAATCCTAATCTACACATGCCAATTCGTTCGTCCTGCACGGCGACGAGATATCTGCAAAGTTCAGCCGGGACAACGGTGATTCTACCTGCAAAGACAGGGGGTGAGAAAGAAATAATCTTTGGGAAAGGGAATCCATCCCCAGCTACTAATCTTTTCTTGGGTAGTAGCTCAGATGAGGAAAAGCCAGGACAACATTTCTCTCGATATAGTTGGCAAGCTAATGATTACATGGAGAGGCAAGGTTATAACCTCTCGCTTGGCGAAGGTCTTCATTTTGGTCAAGGAGTTAGGGTGCCACCCTGTTCTACTTATGTACCAAAAGGAAAACCAGATAATCATTATAGTCATAATAGAGGTCTAGGTTATGCTTCGTCATCTGAGGATGAAGATTGCCAACAGATCATCAGCCAGTTGATAAATGGAAGCGGGCATTCATCCGATACTTCTATGTGGGACTCCGACACGAGTATCAGAGAGAGATTCAAAGCCTTAATGTCAAATATGGCGACAGTTGATCCTTCCATGACTGAAGGAGACGACCAGTTGCCTATTTGGGAAGACCCATGGATGCATTACATGAATATCCAATATGGCGACCGATTTGAACAAAGAGAACCTCCTACTGAGGATAAAGTGGTCCAAATCAATATGGGTGACGAAACTAATCCGAAACCTATATTTATCAGTGGTGACCTTCCACCAGACGAGAAAGAAGAGTTAATCGCCCTCATTAGAGAGTATATCGACGTTTTTGCTTGGAATTATGAAGATATGCCGGGACTCGATCCGAACATAGCAATGCACACCCTCAACATAAAATCGGATGTCAAACCTGTCAAACAGCAACAAAGACGGTTTCGTCCACAAATTATGGAGGCGATAGAAGCTGAAGTCAAGAAGTTGATCGACTCAGGTTTTATCAGAGAAGAACAACATCCTGAATGGCTAGCTAACATTGTTCCGGTTCTTAAAAAGACCGGAAAGATCAGAATCTGTATCGATTTCAGAGATCTGAATGCCGCCTGTCCTAAAGATGACTTCCCACTACCAATTACGGACGTCATTATCGACAATACTTGCGGATTCGAGAGAATGTCATTTATGGATGGTTTCTCAGGATATAATCAAATCAAGATGCACCCAGACGATGAAAAACATACAGCATTCAGAACACCCATGGGGATCTTTTGCTATACGGTTATGCCTTTTGGTTTAAAAAATGCTGGCGCCACGTACCAACGAGCCATGACGCAAATTTTTCAAGAACATCTGCGGAAAACCGTTGAATGCTATGTTGATGATTTGGTCGTTAAGAGTCGTGATAAAAAAGACCACATTAATGATCTGAAGACGATGTTTGATCTGATGAGAACTCATCAGCTAAAGATGAATCCGACTAAATCCTTCCTAGGAATGTCGAGCGGTAAATTTCTAGGATTCGTCGTCACCACAAAAGGTATTCATATTGATCCTGACAAAGTGAAGGCGATAAATGAGCTGCGACCCCCGAGAAATCTTAAGGAACTCAGAGGATTGCAGGGTCGATTAGCATATATCCGTCGGTTTATATCAAATCTGTCCGGAAAATGTCAACCATTCTCTAAACTCGCAAAGAAAGGCGTGTCATTCATTTGGGATGAAGCGTGTCAAAAGGCGTTCGAGGATATTAAAGCATATCTAGCGAATCCGCCTGTTCTCGTTGCACCGAAATCGGGCAGACCGTTTCTGATTTATGTCAAAGCGACGAGCCATTCGTTAAGTGCATTACTTGCACAAGACGACGATAACGGTCACGAGCAAGCAGTATATTACTTGAGTCGTACATTGGTAGGATCTGAATCTCGCTATCCAATGATCGAGAAGGAGTGCCTTGCATTGGTATTTGCCGTCCAGAAAATGCGACACTATTTAGTGGGGCAGACGATTTATGTCATCTCCAACATAAATCCTGTCCGCGTATTCATGACCCAGCCGGCTTCTATGAATTGGCATTTAGCCAGATGGGCTCTACTTTTATCGCAATATGACTTGTACTTTAAGCAACAAAAATCGGTTAAAGGACGAGCTATTTGCGATCTTCTGGCGGAAAATCCTACAAAGGATGTAGTCGAATTGTATGACAATCTGCCAGATGAAACTCACGAAGTTAATACTACCTCACATCAACAAGTGTGGCAGTTATACTTCGATGGGGCTTCTCGCGCAACCAATGTGGCAAGCGCACCCGGATGTTCTAAAATCTCCTCAGGAGTGGGGGTCGTTTTAGTGTCCCCGGAAAAGCATGTCTTGCCTAGAGCATACTCGTTGACCGGACCATGTTCTAATAATGTGGCCGAGTACAACGCGTTAATAATTGGACTCAATTTTGCCAAAGAGCTGGGGGTCGAATACCTTGAAGCTTTTGGGGATTCTCAACTGGTAGTGAATCAAATACGAGGAGAGTATGAAGTCAGAAGTCCAGACCTGATTCCATACCATCAGGTGGCTATTGAGATGGCAAACTCATTTGAAGGCTTTTTCATTGAGTACGTTCCACGTCTCCAAAACGCGTATGCAGACGCATTGGCGGCATTGTCGGTATCATTGGCTCAACCTCCCGAAACAGAACAATTGATTACAGTGAAGACTCACCAGCTTATCGTTCCAATCTACGACTCGGATGTTAAAGAAGTATACTCAACAGCAGTTGAACCCGAAGTTCGAGATTGGCGCTTTCCCATTATCGACTACGTCCTACATGGTATATTGCCTGAAGATGTAAAAGAAAGGGAATCGATTCGGCGAAGAGCACCGAGATTTTACTACAACGCCACAGCACAAATATTGTATCGACGATCGTACGACGGTCTTCTACTCCGTTGCTTATCCGGCAAAGAAGCGGAACGAGCACTCAAAGAGGCGCATAATGGAATATGCGGTGCACATCAGCCCGGTCCTAAACTCTGTGATCGACTTAGAAGAATCGGGTATTATTGGCCAACTATGGTAAAGGATGCAGTTGACTACGCACGACGATGTGAAGTGTGTCAGTTACATGCAAATTATATGCACCAGCCTCCCGAGTATTTACACCCATCGGCGACGTCGTGGCCATTCGAAACTTGGGGCATGGATATCGTAGGTCCTATTTTCCCACCATCGGTTAAAGGGGACCGCTTCATTTTGGCAATCACCGACTACTTCTCAAAATGGGCAGAAGCAGTTCCACTTAGAGAAGTGAAGACGAGTGAGGTCATTAAGTTTATTAAACACCATGTCATATATCGGTACGGTGTTCCAAGACGAATAGTACATGATAATGGTCCTCAATTTGTCAGTAACGCATTCATCAAGTTTTGCGGCAAATTCGGGATTAAGGATGTTTCATCAACCGCTTATAATCCTACAGCTAACGGATTAGCCGAAGCTTTTAACAAGACCATCATCAAAATCTTGGCAAAGTTGGTGAAAACCAATAAACGAGATTGGGACGACAAACTTGGCGAAGCTTTATGGGCTTATCGCACAACTGTCCGTACACCTACCGGAGCAACTCCATATGCCTTAACATATGGATGTGAAGCTGTTCTCCCATTGGAAATACAGATTCCTTCTCTCCGTATCGCCCTTGCAACGGGAATGACGACGGAAGAACATCATCAGAAACGTCTCGAGGAATTAGAGATGTTAGATGAGAAGCGCTTGGAAGCTCAACAACAGATCGAGTTTTATCAGGCCAGAATTTCTCGGACTTTTGATAAAAGGGTCCGACGACGAAGTTTTAAAGAAGGAGATCTAGTTCTTGCCGTCAGAAGACCTATGATCCTCAACTCTAAGAAGAAAGGAAAATTTGAACCCAAATGGGAAGGACCGTTTGTAATAGAAACAGTCTATTCAAATGGTGCATACCGTCTGGTTACTCAAGACGGTAATAAATTGATGATGCCAATAAATGGGAAGTTCCTGAAAAAGTATTACCCATAATACGTTCAGGATAACCTATGTAATACGGAAAGTTCCTAGAGAGTCCTATGCAGGATATTTCGGGATAATCCGTTATCAGTTGATTATCATGAATAAAAAAAATGATGATCATATGAATAAGATGTTTTTACTAATATCGTTGAGATGAGATTTAATGACAGTTAATCTTTCCTCACGAAACCTTGTAACACAATTATGAAAAGGGAGTCTCGACGACTTGTAATCCCACGCCATGAAACCCCCACCGTCCAGATCAACCAAAGGTCATCGGTCAGTTGAATTCTTATGCTTAAAATCAAAATTGTTCACTGAGTAATTCGTACAAATCAACAAATGCATTGTTATTTGTACCCTACTCTTATTCCTCTTTTGGTCAAACCTTCCTACAGTTAGGACCAAAGCCAAAATCCCCTCTCGATTCATTCCATGAACGAGAGGTCCACAAATCGAGTGATTAAACCTTTAAACAGTTAGGATCATCTCAAAACCCCTACTTGGTCAAACCTTCTTACAGTCAGGACCAAACCAAAAATCCCCTCTCGATTCATTCCATGAACGAGAGGTCCACAAACTGAATAATCAAACCTTATGACAGTTAGGGTTATTCAAACCAATTCGGATTCTTTAAATGGAGATCCCATTTTGAGTTTCCTTTGCATCAGGAGATAGAATATAAAATTCTTCCTCTCCGATTTTGGGTTTATCTCTACCAACAAACAAGAGACCAGGAGATAGAATATAAAATTCTTCCTCTCCGATTTTGGGTTTATCTCTACCAACAAACAAGAGACCAGGAGTTGGGATATGAAATTATCCCCCTCCATTTCTGGGTTTATCTCTACCAACAAACAAGAGACAAGGAAATGGAATACGAAATTATTCCTTTCCAATTCTGGGTTTTTCTCTACCAACAAACAAGAGACTCTGAACTAGAATATCCAAGTTCTTTCTTCACAAGCTTAGATTCGTTTTCATGCAAAGAAAACGTAATCCATCCACATTTTAAAATCCGTGTCACATACACATGGGGGATGTTATCTCTATCCCTTATTAGAGATAAGCCTACATCTAACACATGTAGCCTACACATTCAATGTTGTAGTTTAAAGTCTAAAAGAGTTTAAGTCTTTTAGCCCAACGTTATATGTGAAACGGACTTAGATAATTCACATACTAGCCCGATTCAAACGGTGTCGGTAAAGGCATATCAAATCCGTTGATGGCTGAGGATTTGCCAAAAATCCTATAAGCATTGTGGTTATTTATTCTAAACAAGAATGAGTAATCATAATGAAATCTTAATAAGCAAAATGATTCAATATATATTGACCAAGAGTGTTCAAAGGAAGCTACAAAGATATATGCTCTCTAATTACAAAAGTTTATATTGACTAATTTGATTTTCAAGTTTTGACAGCTCTAATGCATAAGTCTGTTCAAGTTCAGCTGTCAATTTAATCTTGAAAGCTTCTTCATCAACACTTTGAAGCGCGGCGACCTCTTGTTCCTTATCAGCAATTACTTTATCTTGAAGGTTTAGTTGCTGCAACAGGTCTTCTTCAATATGAACTTCTCGCGCCAACTCGGACTCCAAGACATCATAAGCATCTTTGGCCATTGCAAGTTCCTCCTCTAGGCGAGCTATTTCCGCTCGGCTCGATTCTAAATCCCGGCGTAGATTGACCTTAGCTTGCGTTCTTTTGTCAATGATCACTCTAAGCTGGTGACTATGGGCTCTTAACTTTTGGAGTTCAGAGTTGGCCATTTTCTGGGAATCACGCCAAGCTTGCAACCTGGATTCCATGTGAGAAGCGATATAGAAGGGTATGCCTTTAGCACGAAGAGCTTGTAGAAGTTCAATATGTCGCTTCAAATCAACCAAATAAGCATTGATCGAATCGGCTAACTCATTATACCCTTCCTCTCTGAATCCTGATATAAAACGCTCGAGAGATTTTTTATAATCCTCAAAGTGCGATCCTTTGAAGAGAATACGATCGACCATGGAGTTCAGAAAGGGGATGAAGCCCTGGAGATTGGAACAGATGACAGCCTTGTTCGGATCGTCGTCGACCAATAACGCTTGTATTTGATTCGATAATGATGAAGGAACTGCGATGAGGGCAAATAAGTCAGTACAGAACATATGAATGCATACAAGACAACAGGATGAAACATACCAAGTTCGACAGAAGAGCCTTCAATACGACTTGGTTCACCCAAGGATGGTAGTCCGAATTCCTGAACAACCAAGGTTGGTTCAAGAACGGTAGCTGTCGACGCACCCGTTATATCAGATGGTTTTTCAACTAAAGCCTTAGAAAACGACGGGTCCAAACTAAGAGGCTCCTTAGGAGGGGATTCTACAAACAAAAAGATTACGATGATCATAATGGAATAATAATTCGAGATTTGAAATTAGTTATGGGTAAAACTTACCAGCTCTGGGCACAACATCAGCCGACGTACCAACTTCTTCAGTTGGTCTTGCTTTTGTTGCGACTGGACTAATCTGGGGAGTGACGGTGACTTCTATCATCATGGGGTCCATAGGAGTACGAGGTTGAGATTCAAGAACTAATGATTGCAAATCAACTTTAGTTCCTGTCCATGGCACGAGCTCATGACCCTCTGGCTGATCAGTCGTTCCAGTGATTGTAGTTGTATCAGCTTCGACGGCTGGTCCTATAAATCAAACATTTATACGATTAATCAAGTTAGAAAATGTAAGGTGAGAAGTTTACAGAATAGAAGCCTTACTCTCAGAAGGACCTGCTTCTGTTAAATCAGCGCCAATCGTTGATTCTGTGGCCGCACCAGTGTCTTTCCCGAACAACAAATCGGAAATTTCTTGATGATCGCCCTCTGAAATATCGATACGGTAATCGAAATCAGTGAAGTCGTCGATTTTAGGAGTATGGGCGATTCCTCCTTCTGCTGGTTCGCTTGTTACGATATCTACAGGAAGTACATGGAGTTGTAAATAACTTATGAATTCAGGTGAATTCACTCAAGATGAAGGTGAATTTTACCTTTGTCCGTCGGGACAATTTCAGCAGCTTCGCTACTTGTGCCAACTTCTTTTAGTTTAGCTAAAAGAATAGAAAGCACACAGGTCATTAGAGGAGGCACACGGTCCGACTCATTCATTTCTCGGATTTCTCTTCCCAGAGGAGAAAGATCAGTACCTGTGTCCGTAGTTGAGGGATCCATTTCAGGAGGTGGTGGAATACCAGCTGGTCCTTCTTTCAAAGCATCCTACATCTGTTGGACATAGCTGGTCTCTTCGGTCTCCATACCTCCAGGAGAAGCAGCATCAACTCGCAGTTCTCCTTCTTCTCGACTCCCTACATAAGTTGAACATAAAATGAGTTTGAGTATATATAAATAGATGTAAGAGCGACAAAAAACAAATAGTTACCTTGCTCATCTGAAGAAGCACTGTGATCAGACATCTCCTCTACTGACGGAAGAGAGACACGCGGTTTGGAAACAGATTTCTTCTGTCTCTTCGATGAACGCGTTTCACCCCTAACTCCAGATTCTTCATGGCGATGCTTAGTGCGTAATTCAGCCCTGGGAAAGACTTGGGTTTGAGTCTGAGTGGAAGGTCGTGATCTTTGTCGACGAGCAAGAGGCACTTCATCTTCTTCATCCTCTTCATCCCCGCTGAGGACTTCCACTGTCATCTTATTTGGATAAGTCATAACGACTCTTTCTTTCCTTTTTCTCGGAGCATCCGTTGGTTGAGCAGACGCAGCAGATGGACGCACAAGTCCCCTCTCAAAGAAAGAATCGGGAAGACCAGCTCTTTCATCGGAACTTGAGCCAGTCTCACCCGCCTCTTCAGAAGTCTCCGTCTCCTCGGAGTCGAATTCTTCTTCATTACCAGCCGAGTGAGCCGGTTCTTTTCCCTTCTTCGACGATTCGGCAGCCTCTTTCTTTTGAGGTAAAGGCATACTGTCACGCGTCATTCTGCTTGAACGCCGTGGAGCTGTCTCTTCTGGCTCAGGCATGCTTCGGTATTGGGTGACAATATTGGCGGCCATTAGCCACTTGCAATATAAAAAGGTCACACGCAGAGGCGGCGATTCTAAAGGGAGGTCGAACTCAGCGCCTGTACAGCCAGCAATACTCCAAAACCAGGCTCTCGCGCCATCAATGAGTCCTCCTCAGAAGCTTAAGTGACGATTCGGGTTGCCGACATATATCTGGTCGTAGCCGAATTGACGAGCAAATCGACATGGGAGATATGGTTCGATAAGACAAATATCTCTTACCCGAAATAACAAGTAACCGGGTCGAATATTCATTAACCATCTGAAGCATCCAACATCCAAAGTAGTGCGGTTTTGTCTTGGATCTTCGGTATCCGCTAAAGTGGTATTGTAGGTGCCAGAGAACCAAGGGAAGCAGGGGAAGAATTCCCAACACTTATGGATTTTGAACTGCCTTGATATGTCCGGCTCTCGATGTTTAATCCACTTACAAGCCTCAAGATTCTGTAACAGAGGACGATGAGGATCTACCACCCTAGGAGCTTCCATTAAATATGGCCGGTGAAGTACTAACCAGGCCATTAAATAAGTATATGGCAACTCCAGCTTCGGAACTGATAGGCTGGCGGAGGGTTTCTTTTTCTCCTGAGTGAACACAGTGATTAACTGCCGTAATCCACTGTGAATGGCAGCCACCATAGCAGGAAGCAAGGACAATTTGCGACCTGTAGCTAACTGGACGGCTGGGTATAATACTTCCATCGGCATCACATCAGAAGACTGGTGGGGAACTACGCACCTCTTTAGCCACAAGGCTAGAAAACCAGCCAGCAGAGCATTAGAACTAATCGGAACACTGGCCTGCCACAGATAAGAACAGAATTTTGTCCCATACGGAAACCCATCTTCTGAATGAGAGGTATAAGTCTGGGCGTTTGTTTTCTCCAACAGCCGATTAATTTCATCTGTGCCCATAGGAGACAGCCCGCATACATCTCTCGAGCGGTCTTCCAGATTCTTGAATAGATAATCGGCGAATTGTTTTAAGCTGACTTGAGGTGACTTCCTTCTAGCTTTAGTGTCCATCTCAGCCGTAGCTATGTGATAATGGCAAGTCAATTCCCATAGAACGTCATGAGTCACAGACGACCGATCCTTTATCTTATTCAGTTGATTGGTAGTCGGGAAGAACTCTTGATATGGGACGTCACCTATTGGTAAACCAGACACCTGCATCATTTCATGCAGTGGTAGTCCGAGCTCCCCATTCTGGGTAAAGAATGTATTAGTGTCCGGGTTGTAAATCTCGAACAAACAGAGAAAATGACCCACACTAATCTGCAGACCGCTCATGGTAGCACGAATTGGGATCGCCAACCCCAAATCGTTTAACTCTCGCTCCCAACGTTTCAACGCATAGCGAGTCATTCTGGTCCACCACCATTTCTCTCCGAAATAATGTACCCATCCATAACAGCGGAAACTCTCTCGGGGTAATACTTTACCCGCTACCGCTAACCGATTCTTCACGGTATTAGCTTGCACTGTCTTTTCGTTATGAGGTATATTATCTTGTCCTAAAACACCTGGATGAAGCCCTCGTATCGAAGCTCTCTCACTTGAACCTGGGGTGACTTCCTTCCCTATAAAACCACAATGAATGCTTTCGTGGTTTTCGGTCAATCTCCAGAACATCTCGCGGTTAACTGACAAATTCCTGAATTTCAGTAGTGAGTGATCCCGAGGAATCAAAGGCAAATATAAGAATGATGACCCGCTTTGATGTAACCATTGTGCGGGCTTGCAGAATGCGATCTCCGGATCCTTCATCGAATCGCCAAACAAGAAATCTGGTTTCCTTATATACTTATTGTCATCCCGTTCTAAAATCAGAGGAGTGTCGGTGATTATCCGTCGCAGAATACGACAACTACCTCGTTGGATCAATTCCCGGGCTCCTTCACTATAATCCGGTTTAAATTGGGGAGCAGACGCTATTAATGGCAATCCCTCATAAAGAGAATGAGTAATATTACTCCGACCCGTAACCGCATCAGCAGGAAGGGCAGTAGGAGGAAAGTGGACTGAAAAAAAAAAATACATATAAATGGTGTAAGAACAGTCATGAAGATTATAGAGAAAGCGATATATCTTACTCTATAAGATATAGTCGTTATTTCATGACAGGTGTGACGATTTGTCATTTCCCACACGTATAAAGGAGATATGCGTCGTTATACACGGACATTATAACGGCATATCAAAGCCTTTCAATACATGTAGGATGATATGAAATCGCCCCTGTATGTTCTGAAGTGTGTTTTGTCTAAGCAAAACGAGCACTTTTAAGCGTCGATCCCCTCAAAGGAGGATGCCGGCTCTTCTCGAATGTATCTCAAAGGATACAAACGAGGATCTGCATACAAACACAGGCATATATATATGAAATTGATGAAATACAGTATTTAAAATGGTGAAAAGATGAAAAAGATATACCCCCATGCGAGGCGGCAACAGGGACAGCCTCCTCAGGAGACTGAGCAGTCGAACGGCTTCGGGAACCTCGGGATTTACGTGGCAACATAGTGATTATGAGATCTACAATGAAATACGAGAGGAAAATTAGGGTTTTGAGTATGCAATCGACAAAAAATAGAGCCAGTAAAACCGAGACAGTGCATGCATGTTCACGGTTCAATAGAATCAAAGTTTGAAAGAAGAGGAGACGAACAGACCTTTGAAATCCGAAGCAAATCTCCCCAAATCGAAGCCCCACACAAATCAGAAACGAAGAGAAGAAGAAGAGGTGAAGAACTGGCCGAAAATCGCTGGAAAAACACCCAAGAAATCGCCGAAAATCGTCCAGAAAATCGCCCAGAAACCCTAAAAAAATCCTAAGGCCCGATTTTATACCCCCTGTCTCGCTCAGCGCGACAGCAAATGCTGTCTCGCCGTGCGCGACAGCAAATGCTGTCTCGCCGTGCGCGACAGCAAATGCTGTCTCGCTGAGCGCGACAGCAAATGCTGTTTCGCCGAGCGAGACGGCAAATACTGTAGAGCTGTCTTGCGCCACGAAGCAGTAAACACTTTTTCTCCACAGAGATCATAAACACTGCCTCACAGCATGAAACGGCAGATGTTCTCTTGATCAAAAATCAAATGTGATACAGATGGATACTCCAATAGTGAACACGTCAATTCAATGACAAAAGCTGAACCTACAAGAACGAATACCAGCTTCGATTCAAGATCTCGACAACGGTCAAGCGATAAACGCGACGCCGGAAGAATATTAGCTATTCTACAAAGAACTGAATAGACTAAATACAGAAGAGGTCAAGGGTTGAAGCCATTTGCAAGTCCTGCTACACGATCTACTCAACCAAGCATTGAAGGGATCGTAAGTAAAACCTATCTTATCCAAAGCATCCCAGACTCTTCTATAAAAGAATACGTCTGGAATACTTTGGAGGGGGTATCTGTAGGCGTCAAAAAATGCTAATAGATATCCAAACAAAGAAAATCACTCAAAACTGGGAAAATCACCCAAAACACAGTTTTTACTGTCTCGCCAGCGAGACAGTCTTTTGCTGTCTCGCCGGTCGAGACAGTATTTTGCTGTCTCGCCAGTCGAGATAGTATTTTGCTGTCTCGCCGGTCGAGACAGTATTTTGCTGTCTCGCCCAGCGAGACAGTATTTGCTGTCTCGCCA
>BQKN01018245.1:0-12117 GCA_022839385.1 Asparagus kiusianus | reverse complement strand
TTTTAAAGCTCTGAAATGGGCTAGAAACCTAACAACACATTAATAACTCCTTAAATTATTTGGTAATGAAACAAACATGAGTTTGAAAATATGTTTTTCTATTTTTCACTTCATTATCCCACACCAAACACAAGATGGATTCCTTTGAGATCCAATTTTTTTTAAAGTTGTTATTTGCCTTGCGGCCATCTCCAACCGGCCACTAAAATGGCAAAATCTCCAAATTTGGAGAATGGTACCTCCAACCACTCTCTAAATTTGGAGATCTCCAAATTTCACCCTCCAAATTTGGAGGGTGAAGTGAAAATTTAGATGGTCTCTCCAAAATACTATTCATGTTTCATTAATTACAACTTTACCATTTTTAACTATTTAATTTCTTAAAAATTATTACTTTGCCATCATTCTTAGTAATTTAAATTAGACGTTTAATTTAAAATAAATATAGTTTAAAAATATTAATCTAATATTTGAAATCATTATATATTTGGAAAGGTCTCGTTGAGATCTTTAAAATAAAACTAAGATTAATTTATTTCAGTATTATTATAAAATTATTAATTTTTAAATTAAATAAATAAGTATCAGTCATGAAATTTTAAATATGATGATCTATTTAACTTGCCCCATAAGAAAATACAAGCATAAATTATAATATTTAAATTACATTCCTTCGTTACCGTGCCTCTGCCATAAATGTTCAATTAGCGCGCTTCATCGAGAGATAGGGATGGGACCGGTAGTTATAATAATAATGACCTGCGATAATTTTAATTGTATGTTATCATATTTTATGTTTGAGGTTTTGTTTGAGACCTATGATATGTTGTATTAGAGGTTCATATTTGCTTTCTTGTTCTATCGATGTATGCTTTGTCACTGTTATTTCAGATTTTATTTTTTTAATATGTTGTATTGCATTTTTAATATTGAGTTCATTTTAAAGCTCTCATTGACACCTTTATAATGTTATAATTTTTTTTCCAAATAAACTATTAAAAATATAATTATTAATGTAAACTATATCCAACATTATTAATTTATATGAGTTTTTTTGACAAAAATAAAAATAAAAATGAAAACATTTGAAGAGTGTGAGTTAGAGAAACTCTTCAAATTTCACTCTCTAAACTAGAATATTCCTAAAATATTCTAATTTGGAGGGTGGAATTTAGAGGGTATGGTTGGGGATGCTCTGAAATCCATTTTCATTATTTTATGGAAATGAACCAAACAACCCCTAAATTATTTAGGACTAATAACTTGCCATCTCAGCTAGGGGTGTGCAACGGTCGGTTCGGTTCGGTTTTTACCAAAATTTGAACAACCGAACCGAACCGCCTATAATTCAAAACCGAACCGAACTGTTGCAAGTCGGTTCGGTACGGTTCGGTTCGGTTTGTTCGGTTCTAACTTCATCAAACTTCTTATCAAACAACAAACTGTGTTAGAGAAAAAAAGATATCAACAAAGTAGGAGATTATGAAGCATTAAACACTGATATAATGATATTGTTTTTAACCCATAATGATTCAAAAAATGAGTTTAGGGTTTGAGTCTTTGACTCTTTGGGGACGAGTCGGGTAGGGTTTGAGATCTTAATGGATAGTATTACACTATATTCGGTCGGTTCGGGTCGGTTCGGGTTGAAAAGTTTTCAAACCGACCTGAACTGCCCTACTTATAAAACCGATTTTTTCTGGTCGGTTCGGATCGGTTCGGTCGGTTTTTTCATTTTGGACCGAGCCATGCTCAGCCCTAATCTCAGCCCATTAGTCTTCCACAACGACCGTTTTGAATTAGCCTGCTCTCATTTCTTTAATTGTTCCATTGGGGCCTTAACAGCTGGCCAGCCCAGCCCATCCAATGGGCCCCCACTTCTCTCGCCGCCTTTAGTCTCTCTCTATATAAGCTCCAATGTTAACCCCCGAGACACAGCGGTTGCTCTTTATTTTTTCCCCCTTCTTCCCTTTTTGTTCTGTTTCTCATCAACCTCTCTCAAATTATCGCCATGGAGAGCTCCGATGCCGATCAAGAGGCGACGATGAGTTCCACGACGCGGCGTGCAACGTGGACGATGACACCGGAGCTCGGATCGCTCCGATCATCAAGATCGGGGAACTCACATCACCACCGACGAAGATGACAAAGACGCCGTCCTTAGGTCTATCATCAATTTGATGATTCTAGTGTTTCTCGCTTCATTTCGCTCGATTTTGGAAAGCGTAGCTGTAACTATTCGATAAAGAGAGGAATCAACCGAAGGCGCTCAAAATTTGTGAGAATCGTTATAGTGAGTTTTCTAGGTTTTTCTGTTACTCTAATTTATTTTTCTTCTTCGTCCATTTCAAATCGATCCACAAATGGAGGAGATCGAGGCAAAGGAGGCTCGCGAGGTCGCGAAGATCCTCCCGCTTCTGGAATCGAGCTCGTAGCCTCCATCGCTTCCTTCAGATCTGGCTCTTTCTCGTCAACAGGTACCAAATCTCAAAACTTGTTCTTTTCAGATTCAAGTGCAGGTAGTTTGTTGTAATTTTTAGTGTTTCTGCAATTTCCTGGATCTTGAGCTGCTTTGATTTGATCTGAGTGAGCTTAGCTCTACAGACTTATCTGTTATTTTTCTGCATTGTTGTTTTCCCCTTTGAATTGAGGGAATACAATTATCTGATAACTTTTTTTATATAATTTAGATTGTTTCATGTTGATATTGGAAAGTTAGATTAGATTAGGGAGAGAGTGGGACATAGATATAAGATGAGGAAAATTGATGGAAAAATCAGTTCGTTACGAAGTCTGAATGAATTAACTTGATTTTGGATATGACAATATTTGTATGGGCCATTAGGCCGTTAGTGGATATTGGAAATTTGGTGAAAACCAGAAGCATATTGGTAGAAAAGGAACTGCATTACGTTTGTTTGAATTTTTTTGTCACCTTGAGATAAGCATTATTACCTTAGTGTTACACTAAGTTTGTTAACTATTAATTGTTACCTTTATTTTAAAATTTGTTACCTTTGTGATGAATTTTTATGAGATATATTTTTTTTGTCGAATTCAGTCGCCTTTGTTTTGAAATTTATTACCTTTGTGTTAAAATTTTTCGCTTGTAGCTATTAATTGCTACATTCGGTTAACTTTGTTGCCTTAACATAGAATTGTTACCTTTGTGTCTAATTTTCTACATTTAGCATAATTTTTTCACCTTTATATTTATATCTTTAAATTTTGTTATCATTTGGTCAATTTTTTGCCCCTTTTGGCTACGAACCTCTATCTTAGTTGTGTTACCTAAATTGTTTTATTTAATATTTTATGTCGAGGTTTGTCATCTTTGTGTTGAACTTTCTCACCATTAGCTATAAATTGTTACGTTTGTGTCAGTTTGTTATCTTTAGTTATTAAATGTTACATTCACTTCTAATTTGTTATAGCTATTAGCTTTCTATTTAACATGTTACCTGTAGCATAAATTTGTTTCCTTTGTGCTTGTTACCTTTCAATTTTATTATTGCTAAGTCGAAGTATGCCACCTTTAGCTATGAACTTTTGGTTAATTGTTTTATCTTTATTAATTATTGTTAGTTTTGTGGCGATGTTTGTTACTTTTTTTATATATTTGTTATCTTTAGCTATGAATTGGCACGAACCTTTTTCTTAATAGTATTACCTTTGTTTTTTTATTTGTTGTGTTAAAGTTTGTCATCCTTTTTTTGAATTTTCTCATCTTTGGTTATGCAATGTTACCTTCGCGTTGAAGTTTGTTATGCGTAGCTATTAATTGTTATATTTGTTTTACACATTGTTACCTTGGTTATGAAGCATTACGTTTCTATTTAATATAACATGCTACCTTTAGAATAATTTTATTTTCTTTATTCTTTTTACCGTTGTATTTCATTATCTTCATCAATTGTCACCTTTAGCTATAAAATTTAGGTTAATTGTGTTATGTTAATTTATTATTGTTACCTTTATATGGAAGTTTGTTGCCTTTAGATGTTCGAGTCTCATTTATTTTTTATATTTGTTACCTTTAGTTATGAATTGTTACCTTTGTGTCTTAACTTGTTAGCATAATTCTGTTATTTTTCATTTTTGTTATATTTATTTTTGATCTTTTGTTATTTTTATTACATACCTTTGTGTCAAAGTTTGTTACATTTATTTATTTATTAAATGTTGCATTTATTTTAAATCTTTGTTACATTTTCCTATAAATTTTTACCTTTTTGTCTAATTCGCTACCCTTAGCGAAATTTTGTCATTTTAATTTTTGTTGAATTTATTTTTAATCTTTGTTATTTTTATTTGATACCTTCGCGTCAAAGTTAAGTTACCTTTATTTATTAAGTGTCGCGTTTATTTTTAATCATTGCTTCCTTTGCCTATGAATTTTATCTTGGTGTCTAACTTGATACCTTAGCATAATTTTGCTATTCTAATTTTTATTTTATTTATTTATAGTCTGTTATTTTTATTTGATGCCTTCATGGTGAAGTTGCATAAATTTTTTATCTTTGTTACTATCACCTGTACATTGCTACTTTTGAGTATAACTTGCTACCTTTAGCAGAGTTTTGTTATTTTTTATTTTTGACTTTTTGTTATATTTATGTTTAATCTTTGATATTTTTATTTGATGCATTTGCATCGAAGTTTATTACCTTTATTTATTAACTGTTGCTTTTATTTTTAATCATTGTTACTGTTATATATAAACTGTCTGTAACTTGTCACCTTTAGCATAATTTTGTTATTTTTCTTTTTGTCATATTTATTTTTAGTCTTTGTTATTTTTGTTTGATACCTTTGCATCGAAGTTTGTTAACTTTAGTTATTAGTTATTGCATCAATTTTTTTATCCATGTTACCATTACCTATAAATTGTTACCTTTTGAGTTTAACTTGTTACCTTTAGCATAATTTTGTTATTTCTTTGTTGTATTTATTTTTAAGCCTTGTTATTTTTACTTGATACCTTCATGTTGAAGTTTGTTATGTTTATTTATTAATTTATTTTTAAATTTTTGTGACTTTTACCTATAAATTATTACCTTTCTGTTTAACTTGTTACCCTTATTATAATTTTGTTATTTTAATCTGTGTTATATTTATTTTTAATCGTTGTATTTATTTTTAATAGTTAATTTTATTTGATACATTTGTGTCGAAGTTTGTTATCATTATTTATTAGGTGTTGTATTTATTTCTAATCTTTGTTACCTTGTGTCTAACTTGTTAACTTTAACATAATTTTGTTATTTCAATTTTTATTATGTGTATTGTTAATCTTTGTCATTTTTATTTGATACTTTTGTGTTGAAGTTTGTTACCATTATTTATTAAGTGTTGTATTTATTTTTTAGTCTTTGATATCTTTTGCTATGAACTAATACATTTGTGTCTAACTTGTTACCTTTGGCATAATTTTTTATTTTTTTATTTTTGTTACATGTATAGTTATTATTTTCTACCGAGGGCTGTCACCTTTAACCATTAATTTTTTTCTTTATATATTATTTTTACCTTTATGTTGAGGTTTGTTAAGTTTTGCTATTAAATGTGACACTTACTTTTTGTGCTTGTTCCCTTCAGCTTTGAATTGTTATGTTACCCTTAGCATAATTTTGTTCTTTATATTTATCACCTTTAGATTTTGTTATCTTTAGGTTGTGGTTTATTACCCTTTGCTTAATTGTGTTATCTTTACTTTTATTTTCTACGAGGTTTGTCACCTTTAGTCATTAAATTGTGTTGTCTTTATATATTAATTTTTTCCTTTATGTTAAGGTTTGTTAACTATAGCAATTAAATGTTGCACTTACTTTTTTTTTGTTGCCTTCAGCTTTGAATTGTTATGTTTGTGTCTAACTTGTTACCTTTAGCATAATCTTGTTCTTTATATTTATGGCTTTTAGATTTTGTTATCTTTAGGTTGTGGTTCATTACCCTTCGCTTAATTGCGTTATGTTTACTTTTTATTTGACACCTTTCAGTTAAAGTTTGCCATCTTTGTTATGAATTTGTCACCTTTAGTTATGCATTAATACATTTGTTTCGAAGTTTGTCACCTTTAGCTATGAACTTTTCAGTTAATTGTGTTATCTTTATTTATTATTGTTACCATTGTGACGATGTTTGCTGCCTTTAGTTGTTCAATGTTGCACTTATGTTTACTTGTTCTCACCTATAGCTTTGAATTGCTACCTTTGTGTCTAATTTGTTACAATTTGGCATAGTTCTTCATATGTGTCGCCTTTCGATCTTATTTTCCTTAGGTTGAGATGTACAGCTACAACTATAATCCTTTCGGTTAATTGGGTTACCTTTATTGTTTTTATTTGATACTTCTAAGCTAAAGTATATTTTTGTTTTGAATTTTGTCACCTTCAGTTAAGCATTGTTACATTTATGTTGATGTTTGTCACATTTAACTATTAATTATTCTATTTGTTTTGAACTTGATTCTTTTTAATTTACTCGATATCTGTAGCATAAATTTAATTTAATTTTTAATTTTGTTACCTTTAGATTTTATTATCTTTTGTCTTTGAGGTTTGTCAACTTTAGCTATGAACTTTTTGAGTAACCGTGTTATGCTTATTTCTTATTTGTTATCTTTGAGTTGAAATTTGTCAAATTTGATTTGAAGTTTGTTACGTTTAACTTTGAATTATTATCTTGCTGGACTTTGTTAACTCTAGTTATTAACTATTACTAGCTTTGAACTTTGTCACCTTTAGCGATACATTATTTTTTCATTGAAGGTTGTCTAGCAACCCATTCAAAACTAGGCTAGGTCCAATCCTAGCCTAGTTCTATTCTAATTTGGTTCTAGTTTGGACCAAGGAAGGGCTGGCTCAAAATAGAATCACTTTAATGGCCAGGTTTTGGCCTACAAAAACTAGGGCAATTTTTGCCCAGTTTGTTGCGAAACACAAAACATCCCAACTGGCCCAAGTTTAATCATGACCCAGTTTTAAAGGGTTGTCTACTTCACACTCGTTAAAGTCATCGTGATATTTTTATTTTATTTTTTTTAATTTTAGATTTTGGTGTTGTTAAGTTGAGATTTGGTATCCTTAAGTTGAGGTTTGTTATCTTTGGTTATGACTTTGGCTTAATTGTCACTTTTTCCTTTTTAGATCATTTTGTCATAGTTCCTTACCTTTATCTTGTGACCTTTTTTTTGAAATTTGTAACTTTTAGCCATTAATTGTCATATTCATTTTAAACTTTGTTACTTATAGTTATGAATCATTATTTTTCTTTATAACTTGATACCATTAGCATATTTTTTGTTATATTTATTTTTCACTTCTAATTTTTGTTATCCTTAGGTTGAGTATTGTCACCTGAACCTTTTGTTTAATTGCATCACCTTTATTTTATATTTGATTCCTTTTTACAGAGTTTTCATCTTTAACTATGAATTGTTACCTTGGTGTCAAAGTCTGTCATGCTTGTTTTTGTTGAGAATTGGTATCAAGCTAGGTATCTGAGAAACAAAGATTGATTGAATACTACAATACTTTATTGAATGCAAACTTCTAGCTTTATAGCCTTACAACCTAACAGAAAGAGAGAAATTGCAGCCCACTAACATAGTGGTAAAACAACAGAAATTGAAAAATTCAAAGCTAACAACTACATCCTAACTTGTGGGATCATTATTTGACTGAGACTCTAGATAAACAAGACTCCTACTTTCAAGCAACAAACGACAACAACCACGACTAAGTCTTCCAACAATCCCTCCCTTAAACTAGTGCGTTCAAGCACTCAGCTTATACTGTTCAAATCACAAACTCCCAACACCTTTCTAAGTTTCTCAAAAGCCTCCGGTTTCAAAGATTTTGTGAACATATCTGCCAGCTGCTCACTAGTATCACAATGAACTAATTTAACAACACCATCATGAGTTAAATTTCTAAGAAAATGAAACCTGATTGCAATATGCTTGCTGCGTCCATGAAATACTGGATTCTTGGAGAGCTTTATGGTTGAACTATTATCACACCAAATCACAATGCTTCCATCTTGTTTGCTTCCCATCTCCTCTATAACTTGTTTCAGCCAAATGGCTTGTTGAGCACAACCTGTCGCAGTAACATACTCCGTCTTTGTTGTTGATAGTGTGATTATAGGTTGCTTCTTTGACGCCCAATATATTACACTTCCCCCAATTAAGAACACATAACCGGAAGTGCTTTTCCGATCATCCAAGTCTCCGGCGTAATCACTATCCGTAAAAGCAACAAGTTCTTCATATTCTTGCTTATAGAAAATACCATAACTTGTAGTACCTTGATATCGTATCACCCTCTTGGCAGCTTGGAAATGCATTTCTGTTGGTTGGGACATGAATCTGCTCAGTAAGCTCACTACAAACATCAGATCCGATCTTGAGGCTGTCAAATACATCAAACTTCATACAATTTGTTTGTAGTAGGTTTCATTCACCAACTCTCCTCCATTTTTGCTCAACTTGCAGCCTGGAACTATTGGACTCTTCACTTCTTTGCTTTCCTCCATCCCAAGCCTCCTAAGCACTTCCATTACATACTGCCTTTGACACATAAAAATACCATCATCTCTTTGCAAAACTTCTAGACCAAGAAAGAACCTCATCTACCCCAAGTTTGTCATTTCGAACTCCTTCATCATAGACGTTTTGAATTCTCCCAACATCACATCATCATTGCTAGTATAGATAAGATCATCAACATAAACACTTACTAGCAAGATTTGACCTCCACTGTCAATTTCAGAGAAAAGAGTCTGCTCACTGCTACATTTTTGAAATCCTTCTTTGTTGAAGTAGGCATCAATTCGACTAAACCAAGCACGAGGTGCTTGCTTTAATCCATACAGCGCTTTCTGTAGCTTGTAAACTTTATCCTCTTCTCCTTTCTTCTCATACCCCAAAGGTTGCTCGACATAGACATCTTCAATTAATTCACCATACAAAAGTGCTGATTTGACATCGAGTTGATACACAATCCAGCCTCTCTGTGCAACAATAGCAAGCATCACTCTAATTGTATCCATTCGAGCCACCAGAGCATAAACTTCTGTAAAATCCACTCCTTGCCTCTGCGAGTAGCCTTTTGCTACCAACCGAGCCTTGTACTTGTCAATCTCCCCTGCCTCATTGCATTTAGTTTTGAAAATCCATTTTACTCGTATCCTTTTAGCTCCTGGAGGCAGCTTAACCAGTTTCCATGTGCTCTTCTCAATGAACTCAATTTCTGCATCCATAGCCTTTCTCCACTTCTCACTTCCTACTACATCCTCGAAGTTTGTAGGATCATCAGACATCACAAGTGTCATATTAGTTTGCAACTCCAAGATTGAAATTTCCGAACTAGAAAGTCCAGAACCTGGTGTATAATCACTCATCCAAGCTGGGGTTCCTCTTTCTCTTGCCTCCCTTGCTTCTGATGTCTTATAACCAATAGACGAATTATCTACATTTTCTTCTTCCTCACGTGAGTTCAAAGTACCTCCTCCTGAATTTCCAGCTTCTTGATCTTTGAACTCATCATCACCGTCAGATGCTTCATCTTCTATCTCGTCGGTGACACCTTGATCTTCTCCCCACTCCAGCTCCATTGACACTCGCTACTCATAGCTTGTATCCCAGTCCCACTCTTTTTTTTCTTCGAGCACTACATCTCTACTAATCACCATCTTTTTGGTGATAGGATTATAGAGTCTATAGGGCTTTGACTCTTCACTCACTCCAAGTAGGATGCAGAGTACACTTCTATCCTCCAATTTGGTTCTTCTAGCCTCTGAAACATGGACGAAAGCAGTACACCCGAAGACTAAAGAATTCCACAAAAGGTTTCTCTCCGCTCCAAGCCTCCTGAGGTGTCGTCTTTCACTGCACTTGTAGGACATCTGTTTAACACAAACGTCATCCAATTGACTGCTTCTGACCAAAAGGTCTTTGGCATCTTCTTTTCTGAAAGCATCGATCTCACCATGTTTAGAATTGTTCTATTCTTCCTCTCCGCTAACTCCATTCTGTTGTGGTGAATATGCTGCTGTCAACTGCCTCTTGATTCCATTTTCCTTGCAAAATTCATTGAACTCATTTGAATTGAACTCTCCACCTCTGTCAGTCCGAAAGCACTTGATTGATAGACCTTTTTCTTTTTCAACATTTCTTTTGAAAGCTACAAAGGAGCTAACTGTATCTGCTTTGTTTGTTAAATAAAAAGTCCATGCTCTTTGACTAAAGTCATCAGTGAAGCATAGCTATGTACCTTTTACTACTGTTTGATTCAGGTGTGATCGGTTCGTAGAGATCTGCATGAACTAGCTCCAACCTCTGTTTTGCCCTCCAAGTGCTCTTCTTTGGAAAGGAATTTCTATGCTGCTTTCCAATGAGACAATCTGTACATTCCTTCTTTGCAACATCAAACTTTGGCAACCCATGAACCATGTTCTTACTCTGTAAGATCTTCAGACCCTTGTAGCTCAAGTGATCGTACCTACAATGCCAGAGTTGTGGCAGGTCAAGTGTTGAAGTGAGAAAGCAGCTGGTGGGAGTTGCAACTGCTCCGGCCATAATAACAAACTTCCTATTTGCAGTCATCGTTGTTTCAATGATCAATCCTCTCCTTGGAAGGTAAATTCTGCACTTCCCTTCATGCATTAGAATAGCTAGACCCTTCTCTTGCCATTGACCCACACTCAATAGGTTGTTCTTGAGCTCTGGTACATAATAGACTTTTGTGACTACATTCTTCACTCCATTGACACTCAATTGCATGCTGCCTTTTCCTTCTACATTCATCTTAGTGTTGTTCCCGAGCTTCACCAAGTGTCTAAACTCGTCGTTAAAGTCTGAAAACATCTTATCCCCACACATATGGTTAGAACAACCTGAGTCTACGAACCAAGCTTCTGCTCTGCTTACTCCATTTGCCTCTGCTTGTGCCATCAATGCCAACTTTTCTTCATAACTGAGTTCCACCGCTGAGCCTCTTGTAAAGTTTTCGGTGACTTCAACATAAGACATAAGCAGCAAAGTCTCACCTCCATCTATGTTGGCATAGTTTGCTTCTTTCTCTGTTACTGGACACTCATATTGGAATTGCCCAAGCTTGTGACATCGAAAGCATTCAATTGTTGCACGATTGAATGTTTGTCGGCCTCTTCCTCTACCTCTTCCATGAAAACCTCCTCGATTTCCTCGTCCTCTCCCACCTTCATATGAAACTTTCAGAACTTGCTCCTCATCAGTACTCCTCTTCTGAAACTTTTGTTCATGAACTAGCAGAGAGCTCCGAAGTTGATTCACCGAAAGACTTTTGATATCTTTCGATTCTTCAATGGAACATACAACAAAATTCCAGCTCTCAGGAAATGTGCGCAGAATCTTCTCTACAATCTTAGCATCCTCCAAGCCTTCTCCTTGATTGCTCATATTATTGCAGACTAACACTACTCTTGAAAAATAATCAGTAATTGACTCACCAATTTTCATCTCAAGTACCTCGAAATCTCTTCGAAGTGTTTGCAGCTGTGCATTGCGCACCTTCTCATCTCCTTGGAACCTTATCTTCATTGACTCCCAAAGCTGCTTAGCTGTGTCCTTTTGGGTGATAGTCTTCAAGGTCGTCTTGTCAATGGAACCTTATCATCTCATTGGAAGCTTATCTTCATTGACTCCCAAAGCTGCTTAGCTGTGTCCTTTTGGGTGATAGTCTTTAAGGTCGTCTTGTCAATGGCTTGGAAAAGGTAATTCTTTACCTTTAAATCCTTTAGCTTCAAGTATGCTAGCTCTACTTTCTAGGCACCATTAAGGATATCGCCTCTCGCTGGTTCGGTATAACCTGTCTCCACCAAATGCTACCACTCCTTTGATCGTATCAAATTCTCCATGAGCATCGCCTAATACTCATAGTCTATCAAACTTAGGAATGCTCAGGATAGCATCATTCTCTGTTGCCATCTCTACACTCTAATTTCTCACTCTTCACTCGTGCTTGCTCTTCTTTGTTCCTCACTTTCTCTCCTGTTTGCACTCACACACACTCACAATCAGGCCCCTAGTGAGCTCTGATACCAATTGTTGAGAATTGGTATCAAGCTAGGTAT